>APFE030378787.1:73187-105377 GCA_000404065.3 Pinus taeda | reverse complement strand
GGGAGAAGGAACAAGCAAGGAACCAAGTGAAAGATTGAGGTTGGTATTCTTTGCTCCTCTCCTATCTACTTCTCGTAAAGGAAAATGAAAGTAACTTTAATCTGTTTGTTTCTAAGATATCTACCCATCTTAGTGGGACTAGCAGCTCTGCATAAACACTAGATTTCCTGATAACAATGATATAATTCGACCTCCTAAGTCACATTAAGGAAGTGGAACTGATGGAAACACAACATACATACATTAATCATCGGCTACAGGACCCTCAGGAAGTAATCCAATACTTTAGACAACTTGCCTTGGGGTCCCACTGAACTTTTGGGACAATTTAAGCCACAGTCTCTCACGTGATATAGGCAAGGGAGTGACTAGCAACCCAAAGTCTCTCTCATAGGCTTTCTTGCCAGCAACCAGAGACCAAAATTATTAGTGTTATGCTAGTGACTCCAGGATTTGAGCCACTTTTTCAAGCCTAGACCCCAGGTCACTGCCTAGAATTGAACCATCTCTTCAAATCAGTAAAATAACATGGAAATGATAATATTAAATAAAATACTTGTATAAGACCTTGAATGGACCCCTGCTAACCATGACAAGCATTTTGTCAAACATATTGGAAATGTGTAATTAATAGTTCTGAGCATAGGGGTCTCATATTTAGATAAGAGTCACTAAGAACCATTGATGCCTCAACAAATCGACTGCCATTCCATCCATTTGGTCATAGATACATTGATCATTCAATTACAAGTGAAAATATGACAAGAGCCACGCATGACTTCTATCATAAAACACATACATAACCAGCATAATAGCATAAATAAATGTGCCAAAAATTCCATTTTGCCTTTCAAAAGCCTTAGCCGTTTCCTTTGCAAATTTCCTTAGCCATAAACATATACTACTAATGGAGCTTTATAACTTAGCTCGATGCAGTATGTACATGATCAACCTATTGAGAAGCAACCAACATAACAACATAATAACACTACATCATAACAACATACCACATAGTAGAGCTTTATAACATAATTCATTACGATATTTACAATGATCATCCTGCTAAGTGCCAATCCACATGACATCATAACATCATGATAACATAACCACATAATAGCATAATAACGTGACAACATAATCATAATAACATGACACCCATACTGCATAGTGGAGCTTTATAACATAGCTCATGGCGGTATTTACATCCATATACATGTGTACGTATAGCAACATTGCCAAAAATATATACCAAAACATATACAAAATCAGATACCAAAGCATATATGAAAACATGTACTAAACACCATATCTAAGCATATATGAAAACATCATATAGCATATACCAAACCATCATAAGGCATATATCAACCACCGTAAAGCATATATCGAACCACCATAAATCACATATCAAGCCACCATAAAGCATATATCGAGCACCATAAAGCATATACCAAACCACCATATTGAAGTTGCTTCGCCTCAGTCAGCAAACAAGGAAGGATATCTAATTTTCCATCTCCCATGTCGCCTCATTGGGACCAAAGTGCTTCCACTGCACCTTAACTTGGTCGATTGCTCAGTTTTGGAGCATGAGCACCTTTTCTGCAATATACATTGAAGCTCCAACTAGAATTCTACATCTAGTTCCACCTGCAATACAGACTAGTTAATCACATGATCAACATATCTAACATACTTCTTAACCAATGACACATGGAAAACATCATGGAATTTCACTGTCAAAGGCAGTGCAAGTCGATAGGCTACTGGCCCAATCCTCTCAATAATACTAAAGGGTCCACAAAACCATGGTTCCATCTTGGCACATGATCCAATCCATCAGGAGCTCTTCTTCGGTTTGATACGTAAGTACACCTGTTCCCCAACCTGGAACTCCTTGAACAACATGTTCCTATCTGTATAAATCTTTTTCCTATCATGTGTTTCCTTTAGATTCTTCTTGATCACCTACATTTCTTGTTCCATGTCTGCCAACATATCTGGTCCAATCAATACCTTGTTAACTGAATCACTCCAACTGATAGGAGTGTTGAAACTCTGCCCATACAATGCCTCAAAAGGACTCATCCTCAATGACTCCTGATAACCGTTGTTGTATGCGAACTCTCTACCAAAGGGGTATGCTCTTCCCACTTATGTTGTTGATGCATCACATGCATCCTCAACATGTCCTCTAATATCCTGTTGACCCTCTCTGTTTGTCCATCTATCTGCGGATGATAAGTTGTGTTGAAGGCAAACTCTGTGCCCAAACCTGCAAATAATTCCTTCCAAAAATTGGAAGTGAACTTCACATCCTTGTCTGACACATTCTTCTTCAAAACACCATGCAATCTGACCACATCTCGAATGAATACATGTGCTACATCACTAGCTGAGAATTTAGACTTCACCAGAATGAAATATGCAACCTTCATCAACCTATCCACAAAAACCATAATGGAATCATGATGTCTCACTATCTTCGGCAACCCTATAATGAAGTCCATGGAAATAACTTCCCATTTTCACTCTGGAATTGCAATCGGTTGTAGCAGTCCACCTAGATGTTTATACTCTACTTTCACCTGCTAACAGTCAAAACATCTAGCCACGAAATCTGCTACCTCTCTCTTCAAATTCGACTAATAGTAAAATCTCTTCACTATAGTTAATGTCTTCTGATAACCTGGGTGACCTGAATAAGGTTTCGCGTGAAACTCCCTCAAGATCACCTTCTTGAGCTCACTGTGATCCGATACATATATCCCATCTCGGAACCTAACCAACCTATTTGTTGTAAGACAATAATCCATACCCTGTGCACCTACGCATGTACCTGTACCTGTACCTATACTACCCCTGTACTTGTACCACTACCTATACCTATGCTTGCCCCTGTACCTATACCAACATCCTATTGCAACCTGTGCACAATCTCCATATACCTGACATCCTGCTGACTTGCCTACAAGATCCTATCATGTAAGTCCGTCTCGTAGGAGCTCATAGCTGCTAAGTGATTTACATGTATCTATCTGCTAAGAGCATATGCTACTCTATTCTCTTTCCATTTGATATACTTGATCTCAAAATCAAACTCACTGATCGTAGCCAACTAGTGAACTTGCCTACCATTTAGATTCTACTGGTCAAATAGTTATCGCAAGCCACTATGATTACTCATCAATGTAAATCTCTTGCCCAGAAGATAGTGTTTCCACATCTTCAATGCATGTATAATCACTGTTAGTTCAAGATCATGTGTGGGGTAGTTCTTCTCATGCTCATTCAATTTCCATGATTCATAGCATACCACATGTCCATCCTGCATAAGAACTCCACCAAGTCCCTTCTTGCAAGCATTTGTTCATACTAAAAATTCTTTGTTTGATCTACAATCTTTAGCACTATTGAAAAATGTGTGCAACAAGAAATGTTAAATTTAGAATGTGCTAAAAATAGACCTGCTAAAAATAGCATGTCTAAAAATATCATGTCTAAAAATATCAGTTTGGCCAATGAGGTCATTGGCCACATTGGGTGAGAGGTGAAACTGCTAAAAATAGAAAGTTCTAAAAATAGCATTTATGGGTCCCTTCCTATTTATAGCAGTCCCTGGTCTAACTATAGGAAGTAAGAACGAATTTGGTCTTACCAGCAGTTTAAAATATTAATTAATTAATCTCCATGAGTTAATTAATTATGGAAAATTAAACTTGAAGTCTTTGTGAGATCATGCAATTATGTTCTCCCTTGATTTAGGAATTTATCCCTTGATTAAAGGAGATAAGGTTCAATTCTATAATGAGAGAATCAGTTGACTTAGTTTAACTTAGTCAAGTCCAGTTAGATTATTTTAACAAGTTGTTAAAATAATAAAATATAGTTTGTTAAGCTTGCATGCATGTGACAACTATTATTTTAGATAACTGAGAATTCACTCATGGATAGCTATTGCATGTCAGTTCTGTCAGAGACCCAGTTGAGATCAGATGTGGGACAATGTACTATCAGATGCTTGGATATTTCTAGTAAGTATTCCTTGCATGGAGAAGGATCTACTATAGGAGATTGGAGGACCTGTGGCCTATATATTGAGGCCTAGGTAGTCCATGATTTTCATCTTCTGATTGAAGATCATCAGGATCTTCAAATTACAGAAAGAGCAGGATAGCTATTGAGTTGATTCTTTTTGTATGTTGAAGAGGATTTCCACTTGAGTGATATATTCTGTGTTATGTGTGATTGATTTCTCTTGTTTAGTTATGCATGTTTCTACTTGATATTGCACATGAATTTGATTATGTTTCCGCCCAATGTTTTGTAGAAGTAGAACAAGTATTATGCTTTAGGACATTGCATATATTGGTTTGTTCTACAGGTGAATTTTCTACCTGGTATCGGAGCTAGCTGATTTGTAGAAAAATTCTACAAGCATTGGTGCATGCGTTAACAACTGCTTAAGCTACTCAAAACTAGCCTCACACTCCTTTGTCCATTTGAACTTCTCACCTTTCCTCTGCAATGATGTGATAGGATAAGCAATATGTGAGAAGTTCCTAATGAACCTCCTATAATATCTTGCCAACCCCATGAAAGATCTCACCTCATCCACATTCTTAGGAGCTACCCACTCCATGATGGCTCTTATCTTTTCTAGATCAACTGCAATGCCATCCTAGGAGACAACATGCCCCAAGTAGTGTACCTTAGTCTGAAAGAAACTACACTCGTTGAGCTTATCATACAACTGATGCTCTCTCAACAACATCAACACTGCTACTAAATGATCGGTATCCTCTTTTTCATTTTTATAATATACCAGTATATCATCAATGAACACAATAATAAACTTATCCAAATACGGATGTAACACACTATTCATCAAGCACATGAATGTAGCTAGAGCATTAGTTAAGCCAAATGGAACAACAACAAACTCATAATGCCTGTACCTAGTTTGGAAAGAGGTCTTGTAAATGTCTTCCTCTTTGATGCATACCTGATGATATTCAGATCTCAAGTCAATCTTGGAGAACACTACTACTCCCTTTAGTTAATCGAACAAGTCATCAATCCTTGGCAACGAGTATGTGTTCTTGGTGGTCACTTTGTTCAGTTGCATGTAGTCAATGCATAATCTGAGTATTTCATCTTTCTTATTTATGAACAATACTAGTGTGCCCCATGGTGACACACTTGGCCTAATATATCCCTTGTCCAACATTTCCTTCAATTACAAATTTAACTCAACCAACTCATGTGTGCTCATATTGTAAGGTGCTTTTGATGTTGGAGCTACCCCTCACACTAACTCAATAGAAAACTCTACCTCACTGTGAGGTGACAACTCTAAAATGTCCTCAGGAAATACATCCTTGAACTATTGTAAAACTGGGTACCTACTCAACACATCTACATCCTCAACCTCCTTACCCTTATCACTAGAAATGTGTACTACAAATAACTTACACCTTTTCTTGTGACTACACTTTGCTTGCATAATTTTCACCATCCTAACTGGTGTAGATTTCTTCTTACCCTGTAATACTCTTGGTTCTCCATTGTCATCAACACACTCAATGGATTTGTCATAAAAATCTACCTTGGTTCTATGAAGATACAACCCATCCATACCCAACAACACACTGTGTGATCCCAACAATAATACATTCAAATGTGTCATTGTGGGCATACCATTCAAATCAAATGCACAAGCTCTTACCCAATGTTGAACTCACTTCTTCGTACATGTATCCAACTGCACTAACCAAGATTATTCATGCAATTCCTTACTTGAACCACACTTTTCCACTGCTCATCTTCACAATCAGGTGGGCACGACCACGATTTAGCAGCATAATTGCTGATTATAATGTTCAAAGACTAATAAATATGATGACTTATGTCTGGACCTTCTAATAATGAATTATTAGATATTCCCTTCCAAATGGAATTCTCTGAACCATATCCGCAAGTTTGTGGATGTGAGACAGCTGGTGAAAGTCGATTCGAGCCAGTGACCTTTAGATGAACTTTCGCTTTTAATAATTTGCAAAACCCCAGTCGGATCTCCAGAATGGATCTCAAGAAAGTCAGAGAGAAGGTTCTAAATACAGTCAGATCGGCCAAGTCCTTCAGTCTTTTGCCATCCACCTCGAATCGGCCTGAGGTCCCAGCTCTGCACTTGCTGTTGCAGCTGTTGCACGAGCACTTGCAAGAATTCCTCCTCACCAAAGGTTGGCTCTTTCATCAAATTCTGATAGTTTAGCTTCTTTATATGTTTGTGGGCCGTGTGGTCAGATAGTGGAACTACTTGAGGAAGATTTTTATAAAGGGGATTTTGATCCAATTAGACATACGTTGGAAAATACTCCTTTGGAAGGAAATGACCAAAAATATTTTGAGAACAAGGTTTCTCAGAGGCTAGTGCAACTAGATGTTGTAATGGAGTAGCTATTTCATCAAGTAATGTAGCACCATGAAGAAATGGTGAATGGGATGCAGCTAGTAATGGGATAAACCCTGATTGTGAAATATATGGACTGAACGAGCAGCTAGAAGAAGGCTGCAAGGCGATGGAGAAACAAAATCGTAGGCCCTTCAAAAACAATTTTAACGCACAACGCTTAGTCAGGACAACGTTCAGGGTCAGTCAGGACAACGTTCAGGCTACATGGAGCAGGGTAGCAGCGTTCATGTTACGTGGAGCAGGCTACTAGCGTTCAGGTGAACGTTTATGAATAGGCAGCGTTCAAGCTATGTTCAGGGGCCAGCGTTCAGAAATAAAAACACATATGACAAACAGGGCCAGCGAATAAAAATGACAAACAAGGCCAGCGTTCAGAAATAAGAATGCATATGACAGACAGGGCCAGCATTCAGAAATAAAAATGCATATGACAGACCAACGTACAGCCGGCAGCAGCAACAGTGAAGGGAGTTACAACTATTTTGGGAACTTGGCTCTGATACCATGTTAGGCCAGGCAGTAACTCCACAAATCAAAAACTGTTTCGTATCTTATTCCATCAGGTAGGTCTTTGTTATATACAACAGGGAGATACTGTTCAGTTCATCTCCCAATGACTCTTCATATTTCTAATTTAATTATTTACATAAATTCACCCAATCATGAGGATTAGGTGTAAACAGATGTGATATTCAACAAAGGAAAGGATCTCTTGAGACACATCACCACAGGGCAAGTGAAGCAAATAAAGGTTTGAGTGAGGAACCTCTACAAATTAGATGTTGAATATTGTACAACATTAAGCATAAAAGCAGAGAAGGAGTAGAGTCGAGATGTCGATGAATTATGGCATAGAAGGCTTGGCCATTTGCATCATGGCAGTTTGAAGATCATGCAATATATTTCTATAGGCACCCCCAAAGGAGCACTAGAGCAACAAGAAACATGTAAAGGGTGTACATGGGGAAGTACACAAAATCCACCTTCAATGATCGGGACAACAAGGCACATACAATCCTTGAAAGGATCCATTTTGATGTTTGTGGACTTTTCTCGATAGCCTCCATTTCCAAGCACAAGTATTATGTTATATTTGTAGATGATTTCTCATGGAATTGTTGGATCTACTTCATGCAGAAGAAAGACTAGAAATTCTCCAAATTTGTTTAATTTAAAGACTTGTTGAGAAAGAAACTGACATGAAAGTGAAGGCTCTTAGGAACAATAACGAAGGTGATTACATGTCGAATGAGTTTAAAAATTTATGTGCAAAGGAAGGCATTCGACAGCAGTTAAAAACACCCCATAACCCACAATAGAATGGGGTGGCTGGGAGGAAGAACAAAAGTATTGTGGGAGAAACAAGGGTGATGTTGGATGACCAAGGCCCACCACTACACTTGTGGGCTGAAGCATGCAACACAATGGTCTATTTGCAGAACATGAATCCTCATAGGATTCTTGGCATGAGTACATCAGAGGAAGTTTTTTTAGGGAAGAAACCAAATGTTTCATGCTTTAGGATCTTTGGATCATTAGTTTACTGTCATGTTTCTAAGGAAACAAGGAAAAATCTAAAGCCAACATTAGAGTTGGGTGTATTTGTGGGGTACACAGAAACATATCACAACTATCGTGTGTAATTTTCATCCCTCTGGATGATAATGGTCAGAAGGGATGTGGAATTTGATGAGAAGAAGGCAATGAGGTGTTCACTTGAGAGCAAGCTTCAGTTGCAACCTGATCAGGAGATTTTGGCTAAAAAGGAAGAAACTCATGAAGTTGTGGAGCGGCCACAAGCAAAGGAGCAGAGAGTGGAGACATTGAAGAGACATCCAAAGAAGGAAGGAAACAAACTAGGAAGCTGATAAATTATTGTAGGATGTTAGAGAGAATGTGGGAGCACCCACATCATAGCGTAGGCAGAGGATGTCACCAGATCGACACACTACCTACATGGATTTGATGAGTGAGCTTGTAGGGACTGAGCCATCCTCATTCGTGGAAGTTGTATAACAACTAGTATGGGTTGATGCTATGGTATAGGAATATGATTCCATCCTTAGAAACAATGTTTGGGAAGTGGTCCCAAGACCAACAGACAAATCAATGGTTGGTTTGAGATGGATTTACAAAGTAAAGAATGCAGAAAATGAAAGCATAGATAAACACAAGGCTAGATTTGTGGCCAAGGGGTTCTCTCAGGTTGAGGGAATTGACTATGAGGAAACCTTTTCTCTCGTAGAAAGGTACTCATACATTAGGTAACTTCTAGCACTATCAATGTAGATGGGGTGGAAGATCCACTAGATGGATGTGAAGACAACATTCTTCAATGGAGTTATTGAGGAGGATGTGTATATTTAGCACTCTGATACCATGTAGAAATTAATGTGTAGATTTGATAACGCTTATGAATTTTGCTAAATCACACGACTTGAAGCTAATCTACTAATGTGCATAATTTAATTCACCATCCAAAACAAGAATCATAGGCATGCAAAAGGAAACATCACAAATGCACAAAGATTTACATAGGGGAAAGCGTCTGCTCAAGACCCCTTACTATTTGTATTGCATTAATAAGAGAATAAAGAAGAAATACAATGCTTGCTCAAGCTTGAGCACACCTTGCAAGTGTATAGTCTATCCCCCTTCCTGACTGACTGAAACTAGCCCAACACTTAGCCAATTTCAAGCCTTCCAAGCTCCTATTTCCTTGTGTTCTTCCCTTGGGAAATTGCCCTTGTTTTTTAGGAATTTCACACCAAGGAATTGTGCAATAGCCTTAGGTCAATCTATGATTGCATGCACCACCTATCCACATGGTAATATGCTAAAACTAATAGTACATTGCCTTGGAATCTCCACTTCAACTCGGTAACTCGAATTCTTCACATGCAACAATTATTTTGGGTTGATTGATCAATTAACTAGTTGATCACTAAGTGTGGTTGAAGTTCCACTTCCACAACTTGACCTACACTAGTTATTCAGACAGTTAGAAATATTTAGACTAACAATAACTCAAATTAACTAAAATAGATTGCTACAAATTAGAAAGCAATCATATAGAACTGAACTCAAGCTTCCCCAACTTAAATTTATTGAGTTAAATAAGTGACAAGAACCATGTCACCTTAGATAACTACCTCCACGTATTCTGCAGAAATAGAATTTCAAATTTTAATCTAGTTTGAACAAGGCAAAGTCAAAACTAGATTTTGCTATTGCATTTTCAACAAGCTATGGAAGACTACATAGAAACCTTGTTCCAGAACTTCTCTTAGAGAAATTTCGATTTGTAGAGTTTTTGGTGCACATTCTCTTCAGTGCAGGGAATCTTTTTTTCAATGGATTGAGGCTTGAGTATGCATTGGGGAGCACCTCAAATTTTTGTGCTTGGAAATACATGATGGAAACTAGGATGACAATGAATCAACCCAAAATAGCTAGTGCATGTTGTTATCACTCAGGTTGTACCTAAGCTCCTGAAGGGATACGACCGAGGTAACCACAAACCAATCTTTGGATTGCAGGTTCTAGCCCACCTGTAACCAGAGAGGGCTCTCTCTTGATGATTTAGCTTTGTTGATGATGATTTTAGGCTAGTTATTGGGTTCAATGGGTTTTGTTTATGTTTGGATGGTGTTTGAATGGAAGGAAGATGCTTTCAAGTAGAGAGGCATGCATAGAGTGATAAGTTTCAAACCATTGGGCATGGAGTCAAGGAGTAGGACTGCAGGTATGCTTTCTCGATCACAAGAGGAACATGGAGCAAGGTAGCTGCACATGAAACAACCTTCAAGCTAAAGAGATGGAGTGAAATGTAAGGAATGAGAGCCAATCAAGAATCTCTCAATCAGCTTAACAGAGGAGAGGAAAATGAGCTCTATCTAGGGGCAGTTAAGAATCACTGGATAACTATCATACATGGTGAATTAGGGCAAATATGAGCCAGGTGGAATTCATATTTATGCCTAAAACAGATGAAAAACATAAAGAAACAACAGAAATTGAGCATAGAGTGCAATTAAACAAATTCTAAGCTAATCTTTCTTTCTACTGTTTAGAAAATTATTTATGAATGGAAAACAGAGGTAAGAAGCACTTATCGGGTTATGTACCAGCACAAGAATTCCATAGTCACTCTTCAACCATTACACACAGTAAACAATTCATTCTCCAAGCTCGTAAGCAGTCTTTGATTATAGAAATTATCAGATATACAATGCGAGTCTCTTCTTAAGAAAAACATCCAACCAACAAAAAACCAACCCTCTTCACATTGTTCAGGGATGTCTTTATAGGTAAAATATCTAGAAGTATTTATTACAACAAACCTAAACAGGTCTGTGGGAAAAAGTTTTTTAAACCTAAACTTGTGCTGAAACTAAATGCAAATAAAATATCTATTGAGCTGCGCCAGAAGCAACTGGATCAAAAAGAGTTAATGTAGTGTCCTCTATGACTTGGTGCAGTGCTTTTGCAATAACTGAGCTTTGAGCTTTGGTCCACTGCTCTTATGTGGGTTTTAATATGCAGTCACTGTGATGATGAGCTTTGAATGGTTCCTTAACTGCTTCTTGACTTTTAAGGATTTCTTTTAATGTTTTATTCACCTCGAGCCCTGAGAAAATATTCGCTGGTACACTTCGCGGCAACACTGATACACTTCGCCGCAACACTGATACACTTTTCCACAACACTGATACACTTTGCCGCAACACTGATCTTCTCTGGCATGAATTTTAGCTTCACATTTGCTCTGATACTCTTTGATGCCTGAATCGGGCCTCTCTCTTTATGTTGATATGCTGAAACCATTAAATCGGGCCTTTTCTGCCATTTTCGGCGCAAAAACGGCTAATGAATCAAAAAATTCCCCAAAGATTCCCCAATTTGGTCCATTTCCCGTAGCGATCGAAAACTGCCTCAGAATTTGAATCCGGGCCTCCTAAGATGCATTTTCGCACTTGCGCGCCTTTCTTTGGCGGATGACGTCAGCATGACATTAGCGATGGGTCCTGGTACGATGGATGACATCAGCGGGGTGACGTGGCAGGGTGTTGGATGGTGCGGTGCCTGATATGTTTTTGCGATGTGATAGCGATAACTGAAATGCTGCGATCTGCGATGAATTTGCAGTGAAACATGTCTTAATGATAAATAATGTTTTAAACGAAATATATGAATGAATGGAGGCATGCGGTGAGGAAGCATTTGTGATGTGATATGCTCATTTGATGCGATGGAAATGTCGCATCGGAGCAAGAGGAAGCGGCATGCATTTCGGGAACATGACTCTTGCGACCACCGATTGCCGACTTGCGATGTCGCATCGGCGAAAAGGGGAAGGGGCATATATATGTGGCATATAGTATAGCGATATGCCGATTTGCAAAATGGTATCGGCGGAGCATCCATCGGGGAGGACAAAAACGAGCAACATTAGCTTTGAGACATCCGACTGTGATATCGCGTCGGAGGGAGCCCAAAGGGATCAAAAAAATGTTAAGGCAGTCGACAAGGGTTATTGCGATTGAAAGAAGGGTATATATGCTTTTAAAGAGTATTTGAGGCCTCGGAAGGGGTCCGATAACCTAAAAAAAGGAATTTCATGCTTTGGAAGGAGTCCATTGGATTGGAAGATGGTTTTAAAGGGGCAAAATGGGGGTTCTTGCTATGTTTCAGGCAAACTTAGCAATTCCCAAGTGTACTTATTGTTATTTTTTGACCAGGGGGGAAGGGATAAATATATAGGGGAGTTTATTAACATAGTTTTAATAGGGGATGGGGAGATTGATAGGGAGCTACATAGTAAAGTTAGTAGTTAAGATGACCATGATGAGAAAGCGCTAAGTGTGTGAATCTTAGGCTATTAGGGAAAGAATGATTCATAAAGGGAGTATGAATATTCCTTGGGCAAAGCAGATCTTTACCAAGGTGAATGATATGTAAAATGATGAAACTAAGAGGCATCAAGTAGATCTTGATCTCTTCAGGGAAATTAGTGAGTGTTTTGGGGAATAATGAAGAAGGGGGAAGTTAGTCATGCCTCACTTGAATCTTTCAAATGGAAACTGCTTGATAATTGTGACTTGAAGAGATATGACACTTGAAAACATGAAATTGATCACAAACCAACATTCTGCAACCTCAAAACTCTCTACCTGGCCTACTTACCTAGCATTTTTTCTTCTTTTTGGTTTGGGTGCACTTAGACTTGCAGACCCAGCGTTTCAACTTTTTCTTTTTCTGTCCTCCTATCTACATCTACACTTATTTCATCCAGGGGCTCAGATTAAGCTGCTGAGCACCCTTGCTTCTCTACCTGTCTAAGAATCTGCCAAGATTAAGTTGTTTGGACAGATATTCATTCCCTATATTCTAAAATAGTAAATTGAAACCTAGGGAGACCAAGATTAAACTGTTTGGATCTCCCTTTAGCCGAAAATTCTTCAAAAATGGACTAGTGCATCAAAATTGGAACACAGCAGTGGCACTTGAATTGGCACATTCTCATGGCATCCTTCTTTGGCTTTCTGTAGTAAATATGGAAAATTTCAGCATGCAAAGTATGAAATATTTGGCATGTAAAAATGTCAATCATGAAAGATGAGTAACCTGCTAGCAGGAGGCTAACACATGCAGAGAATTTGAGTACCCTAGTTGAGGTGGAGATTCCAAGGTAGTGTAACATCAATTGTAGACTAGTATTGAGTGTACAGGTGTTGCATGTTTTCAAATGATTAACCTAAGGAATTGTGCAATTCAATTAGAGGATTTTCTTAAATAATAGGGGCTAATTCCTCAAGGAACAACACAAGGAAATAGGAGCTCGAGCCGAGGAAAAAATTGACTAAGTTTGGGTCAGAGGCATTCACTAAGTAGAGAGACAGATTATGCACTTGTAGGGTGTGCTCAGTGGAGCAAATAAACTGTAATACATCTCTATTAATTTGATTAATGAAAGCAAGCATTGGGGTTTTTATTAGATTGCTTCCCCAAATAAAAATTATTGTTACGTGTGTTCTTTCTTCTTGTATGTCTGATATTTTTGTTCTTAATTGTGAATTAATGTCCGCAGAGCAGTAGAGTAGGTTTGTGTCTTGTGATTTTAATTAAAACTTCATGAGCAGGTGAAAATAGACAATCTAATTTCTACATGGTATCATTTCAGGATTCACATTAGAGTGGGAAATTTGAAGTTGTTTCTTAGAGGTTCGAATTTGAAGATCAGTGTAGCGGGATTTATTCAAAGTTGAGAAGATGGCCTTCAATAAACAAAGGTTAGAGTATGCTCTGGAAGGCACCTCTAATTTTTTTGCATGGAAGGATCTCATGGAGGTGATATTGGATGACAATGGATTGCAGGAATACATCAAGAAAAATTTTGCAAAATATCAAGCATATGATGCCCATAACCTTGCTTAGTGGAAGAAAGATCTAGCCAATGTGAGAAGAATAATATTGGAGGGAGTACGGGATCATATTGTCTTGAATATCCATCGAAAAGAACCTTTGTTCATGATGTAGAAAGCACTGACAAAATTGTTTGAGAATAGTAGTGACCATAGGAAGCTGGCGCTCAATGATAAACTTTGAAGTATCAAATGCAGAAGAATGACATGATTCCATAGTATATGAGCAAGTTTACACAATGTCATGATGAACTTGGTGGGATCGGTGTTAATGTCCTTGAAGAAGACTTGGTAATCCTAGCCCTTTTTGGCCTTCCCAAGAGCTAGCATAGATATCAAGATTCAGAGAATGGGAGGGAGAAACTACCGAATTGGGAGCACTTATGGTATGATTTGGTACAGGAGGAAATAAGGTGGAACACCAGAGATGGGACTTCATCCAAGGGTGAAGATGAGGAAAAATTTTCATTGGCTGGAAAGGAAAAGAAGGGAAAAGGGAAGAAATCCCAATCCAAACTAGAATCTAGTCAAGGGGGAAAGAGAAAGATTTGTCAAAAATTAAATGCTTCCATTGTCACAAATTCAGGTACTATGCCATGAAGTGTCCACACATGAAGGCAAGCAAGAAGACCTTGGGAGGAGCACCGAGTGAATTTTTGGCTTCACATTTCGAGCTTGACTTTACCCTCATTACATGCATGGCCAACACAATGATGGGGAGCTTGTGGTACTTGGACTCAAGTACATCGTTCCACATGATGGGGAGTAGAGAATTTTTCAGTGACCTGGAAGAAAAAAATTGCATATGCACATCGAGATGGGGGACGATGAAAGGTATAATGTGAATAGGATTAGTATAGTCACCTTTCAGAGGGAGTTAGACTACCCCTTAGGCTCAAGGATGTCATGTTCGTTCCAAGCCTAAACAAAAATCTTGTCTCTGTTGTAATTTTGGAAGATTGTGGTTATGATGTGATCTTTAGCAAAGGAAAGGAATTCCTAAGACACACAGCCATGGGACATGCGAAGTAGACTGAGGTTCATGTGAAGAACCTATACAATCTAGATGTGGAGGATTGTGTTGCATTGAGCACACAGGTGAAGAATGTGCATAACCGCGATATTGGTAAACTTTGGCATAGAAGACTTGGCCATTTCCATCATGGTGTTTTGAAGATCATGTAACAGATAACCATAGGCCTCCCCAAAGGAGCACTTAAGCAACATGATGTATGCAAAGTATGTACTTTGGGGAAGTACACAAAATCCACATTCCATGATCAGGACAACAAAGCACATGCAGTCTTGGAAATGATCCACTCTGATGTATGTGGACCTTTCTCAATAGCCTCCACTATTAGGCACAAAATCTTTGTCATTTTTATTTATGACTTATCACATAAGTGTTGGATCTTATTCACGTGGAAGAAGGATGAGACATCCCCCAATTTCGTAGAATTCAAGGCATGAATTTAATTTTTTTTGTGCAAAAGAAGGCATTCAACAAGATTTGATGACACCCCAAAACCCATAAAAGAATGGGGTGGCTGAGAGAAATAACCATAGCATTGTGGGATCAGTAAGCGTGATCTTACATGATCAAGGCCTACCTCTGCATTTGTTTGCCAAGGCATGCAACACAAAAATCTATTTGCAGAACTAGATTCCTCATTAGATTCTCGGCATGATTACATTGGAGGATGATTTCTTGGGGAGAAAGTTGGATATGTCGCACTTCATGATTTTTGGAGCCTCTGTTTACTGCCATGTCTCCAAAGAATCAAGGAAGAAGCTAGATCTGGAACTAAAATTGAGGGTTTTTATGTGTTACACAAAAACTTCCCATAACTACCGTGTGTACTTTCCATCCCTCAGAATGATATTTATATGAAGGAATGTGAAATTTGATGAAGATAAAGCCATGTGGTGCTCTCTTGAGAGGGAGCTTCATATCCCACTAGGAGAGGACTTTTAGCTCTAAAGGAGGAACCTCAGGAAGTTTTGGAGCAACCACAAATTGAGGAGTAGAGATTGGAGACAACCATTCAAGAAAAAACATCCAGAGAAGGAAGGAAAAGGATTAGGGAAGCTAAGAGACTTGTTCAGGGTGGGAGGGAGAATGTGGGTGCCCCTTCAAATCAGTGCAGATAAAGAAGGTCACCAGATTGGTACACTAGCTACATGGCTCTAATGACTGAGTTTATAGATACTGATCCATCCTCTTTCAAGGAAGAAGTAGAGAAAACTGTATGGTTTGATGAAATGGTGGAGGAATATGAATCCATTGTAAAGAACAGTGTTTAGGAAGTGGTCCCAAGACCAACAGACAAATCAGTTGTGGGTTTGAGATGGATCTTCAAGGTAAAGCATGCAACAGACGGAAGCATAGAAAAGTACAAGGCTAGATTTGTGGCCAAGGGGTACTCTCAAGTTGAGGGGATTGACTATGAGGAGGCATTTTCTCATATAGCAAGGTACTCATGTGTGCATACTCAAGCGAGTGTTGTAGGGTCTCAAGCAAGCACCCTGTGCTTGGTATACCAGTATCGATAGTTATCTCATCGGTTTGGGATTCACCAAAAGTTAAGCGGATGCAAACCTCTGTCATATCTTGGTAGAAGATAAATTGTTGATTATTGTCTTATATGTTGATGACTTGATTTTAAATGGTGATGAGAAACTAATCAGATCTTGCAAGGAGAACCTTGCAAGAGAGTTTGAAATGAAACACATGGGTCTCATGCACTACTTCCTCAGATTGGAAGTATGGTAAGGAGATGGGGAACTATTTGTCTCCTAGGGAAAGTATGCCAACGAGATACTTCAGAGGTTCCACATGGATAATTGCAAACCCATGGAGACACCTCTAGTGACCAACTGAAGGAATGAGGATACCACTTTAGGTGAGGAAGTGGATGCTACTATTTGCCAGAAGTTGGTGGGTTCACTAATGTATCTTGTGAACACACTACCATATGTGTGCTATGCAGTCAACCAGCTTATCAAAGCTATGGTTAAGCCAACCAAATTATTTTGGAGGGCAGCTAAGCATGTTCTACGGTACCTCAGAGGCACTACCTAGTTTGGAATATGGTACATATGAACAGTGGGAGTGAATATATGTGGCTTCACAGGTGCAGATTGGGCGGGGATTCCATGAGATCGAAAGAGTACATTAGGTGGAATTTTCAGTGTTGGGTCCACAGTGGTTTCTTATTACAATAGGAAGAAAATACCTGTGGCACTTAGCTCGACATAAGTAGAATACATGGTTGCCAGTAAAGCAACATCTAAGGCGATCTAGATGAGAAAGACACTTGTTAGATTGTTTGGTCAGATGAGGGATCCAACTACATTCTACTGTGATAATCAGAGTTACATCAAGATCTCTGAGAATCTTGTTTTTCATGATTGATCCAAGCATATAAATATCTGGTATCATTATTTATGGGATTGTGTGCAGAGGCGGATAATGTTGTTGCAATACATTTTGACAGAGGAACAAGATGTCGACATTTTGATAAAGACCTTGCCAAGAGGTAAGTTCGAGTTCCATAGGTGCAGGATAGGGGTGGTTTATAATCCATTTCTTACTGAGAGGGAGTGTTGAAAAATGCAGCAAGAAATTCTCAATTTGATTTTGCCTTAATTAAATTGAGAAAAGTCAAATTTCCACAACATCAAACAACTTGGATGATGTTAAGTTGTGTGACGTGGCTTGTGTCACCCAGTTTACTCAATAAATTCGAGTTGGAGGATTTATAGTTCAATTCTGCATGTATGATTGCTAATTTGTAGCAATCAAGGTCAATTATCTCAGGTTGTTTTCAATTAAACTAGTTCAAACTTTTGGAGGAACTAGTGGAAGGTTAGTTTAGTAGTGGGACTTCATTCAAACTCAATGATCATTCGGTTAATTAATCAATCAACCCAAAATAGCTAGTGCATATAGAGAATTCGAGTTACCTAGTTGAGGTGGAGATTCCAAGGCAGTGTAACATCAGTTGTAGACTAGTCTTGAGTGTATAGGTGTTGCATGCAGTTAAATAATCAACCTAACTAATCCTTCGATTCAATTAGAGGAATTTCCTAAATAATAGGGGCTAATTCCTCAAGCAACAACACAAGGAAATAGGATCTCAAGTCAAGGAAAATTTTTACGAAGTTTGGGTTAGAGGATTTTAGTGAGTAGAGAGATAGGTTAAGCACTTTCAAGGTGTGATTAGTTGAGAAAATCAATTGTAATACAACTCTATTCATTTGATTAATGAGAGAAGGCATTGGGGTTTTAACAGATTTATTTGCCCAAATAAAAATACTTGTTGCATTTGTGTTATTTCTTCTTACATGTCTAAAATTTTTGTTCTAAATTGTGAATTAATGTACACAGAGCAATAGAGTATGTTTGTGTCCTGTGATTTTGATTAAAACTTCATGAGCAGTTACAAATCTACAACCTAATTTCTACAACCAGCAGCATTAAATGTACAAGTACTTGTTAAATGGAAGAAAGATACAACAAAATCTAGGAGCATTACTCTGGAGGGTGTCAGAGATCATGTGGTTTTGAACTTGCATGGCAAGGAGACTCCTTTTAAAATGTGGAAAACTCAAATAGATTTGTTCCAGAGAAGCGTTGATGCTAGGAAATTGGTATTGAGAGATAAACGTAAGAGCATTCGAATGCATAAAAATGAAACCATTACTCAATTCCTATCTAGATTCACTTAGGTTCAAGATGAACTTGGAGGATTAGCAAAAAATGTTCCATCATCTGAACTTGTGAGATTAACACTCCTTGGCCTTCTAAAATCCTGGCATAGATCTTAGGATTTAGTTGATGGAAGAGACAAGCTACCAGATTGGGAAAGACTTTGGTCTAATTTGGTGCAGGAGGAGATGGTGTCACATCCAAAGATGAGGAGGAAGAAAAATTTTCCTTGGTAGGAAAGGGAAATAAAGCCAAGGGAAAGAAGGCCCAAGGCAAGGTAGAATCCAACCAGAACTAAGGCAAGAAGAAGGACCTTAGCAAAATTAAATGTTTTCACTGCCATGAATATGGACTCTATGAAACCAAGTGTCTACACAAGAAATTCAGGAAGAAGCTTACAGGAGGAGCAGGTGGTGATGCTCTCACATCATAATTCGTATTGGATTTCACCCTCATTGCATGTGTGGTAAGTATTGTATGAGGCAATGTATATTACTTAGACTCTGGATCCTCATTTCATGTGACAAGAAGTAAGGATTTCTTCAATAGACTAGAGGAGAAGGACCTACAATTACATATAGAACTTGGAGATGATGGGAGGTATAGTACCAAAGGGATTGGTACTATCACCTTTAAGAGGGAGTTAGGCTCCTATCTTCACTTAAAAAATGTAATGTATGTGCCTAGTCTGAAGAAAAATTTGGTTTATGCAGTTGTACTGGAGGATAGAGGATACAATGTGGTGTTCAGTAAAGGGAAAGCTTTTTTGAAACATGTTGCTATTGGACAAGTAAAAAAAATTGGTGGTAGAAGGAAAAATATCTACATGCTGGAGGTGGATGCACACTGCATTGAGAAACAAAGCAGAACATGTTTAGAGTCAAGATGTTAGAGAACTCTAGCATAGTCACATGAGTCACTTATGCCATGGAGCTTTGAAAATAATGCAATAGATCACCACTGAACTTCCAAAATGCACCCTTGACCAACATGATGTTTCCAAGGGATTCACCCTTGGAAAATATGTTAAATCCTCCTTCTAGGGATGAGATAGAAGAGCTCGAGCCATATTGGATTGAGTCCACTCATATATGTGTGGGCCATTTTCTACAATCTCAGTTGCAAAGCACATGTATTATGTAATTTTTTATAGATGAATTATTTTGCAAGTGTTGGATCTATTTTATGAATAAGAAAGATGAAGTGTTTGTAAAATTTGTTGAATTCAAAGCCTTAGTTGAAAATGAGTCTAGAAAAAAAATTAAATCCCTGAGAAGTGATAATGGAGGAGAATTTGTGTCTAATGCCTTTAAAGAACTTTGTGCCAAGGAAGGTATTAGAAGAGAACTAATTTCACCCCACAACCCACAACAAAATGGGGCGGTAGAGAGGAAAATTAGAAGCATTGTAGGAGCTATAAGAGAAATGGTGCATGATCAAGGATTTTCATTATCCTTGTGGGTAGAAGGTTGTAATACAATAGTTTATTTGTAGAATCAGAGCCCTCACAAAATACTTGGCATGATCACACTCGAAGAGGCCTTCTTTGGGAGGAAGCCAGATGTCTCCCATTTTCAAATTTTTGGAGCTACAGTCACTTTTCATGTTTCCAAGGATAATAGGAAAAGTTGGAACCTAAAACTAAGATGGGTATCTTTGTAGGATCCATGAATACACCTCGTAACTATCGGGTGTATTTTCCCTCACTCATAATGAAAGTGATGAGGGGAGATGTCAGATTTGATGAGGAGAAGGCTATGAGAATCTCTCTAGAATGAGAATTGAGTATTCCACTAGAGGAGCAGCTTCTAGATGTAACACCCCCTCCTCCCAGATCTACCCAAGTAGCCAACCAGTTGGGAAAACATGTGAAGAGATAGGTTACTATAAGGGATTCAATCTCCTTGGTGACCTTAAGGAAATTGAATCAATGGAACTCATCAAACAAACCCATCCACATCAGCAACTACACCTCTAGAACACATGTCAGCCACTCAAACATTCTGTCCCTAGATCCCACTGATGTTTTAAGCCTCTTAACCCAAAATCACTTTCATGATATAGGAAAGACAATGACCAAAAACTCAAAGTCACTCTCATAGTCCTCTATGCCAGCAACAATTGACTTTTCTTAGCAGACCTGTGCCAACGTCCTCGAGATTTGAGCTAGTTTTCTAGCCCAGAATCCTAGCCTCTGCCCATAATTTGCTACAACCTTCAGAATCCATCAAAGACATGATAATAATGCTAATAAATAAAAAATCAATCTTAGTACTAGGCCTGAGCATCCCCAACTAGGACTGACATTCTTTTAAACACTTGGCATCAATGCAGCCTACAGGTCTAAGATATAAGACATAGCACGAATGACCAAAATAACATATGAAACATAACCAGAAGGATCACCTCCTTCTCCATTGGACTATTATATCATCAATTAGGTCTTGCATCCATCCATTTAACAATTACAAGTAAATACATGAAATAACCATGACATGAACCAATCATTTAACCATGCTTATAACCAACATAAAACCATATAAATATCGGAGATATGACAACCATTAAATCCACATATAAACAAATACAAAAGTAAGAGAAAACAACTTATATGAATATAGGTAAATACAACTAGGTTCGGGACTTCTTCATGCTACCCAACCATAGACATGGTTGAACCAAATATCTCTTTCAGCCAATCACCCTTGTTCCATATTCCAAGCATGAATGTGGGATCTAATAGAACAACCAAGGGAATCTAGAGGTTATACCACCTCCACCTTCACCAAACCGTGATCACACCAAAACTGGTGTTTTGATCACAACCGAACTGAACTTGGAATGCCATCTAGAATCCATCACTATCCTTAAGGAATTTTGTCTCCTTGTCTCTCAGGCTTTAATGCAATCCAATCCTAGATCACTAGGCCCTAAACTGATACTAGTCTCCTAGGCTTTACCGCAATCTAAACCTAGATCACTAAGCCCTAAACTGAGACTTCTCCCTCAGGCTCTACCATGTATCCTACCAAAAACGATCAAGGGATTCCTAGGCCTTTGGGAATGAAACTTGAGACCACCTTCACCCTAGATTCTGAAATCCATCTGGCAAACCAAAGCTCAAAAACTGAAATAAACATCCCAACACTATGGCATCTAGAAAAAGGAAAGGCTAGGATGAAAACCATTGTCATAACCCGACAAAACCATGCCACCGACAGTAAGAGAACCATACACCAACATGCAAAGCCATGCATGCCCAAACCAGCTAGGAAATCACACATGCAAAAGGTTACCTGCAAGTATTCCTGCTCAAGCTACTTGACACTACTCTTCTTCCTTGATCTTTCCTTTCCTTTCCTTTCTTTTTCTTCCTTGATCCAAAGCTAGAGTGCTCCAAGAAAAATCTAAGTGACCAAGAGTGAGAGAGAGAGAGAGAGAGAATAATGAGAGAGAAACAAACTTGAACTGACCAAGAGCTTAACACTATCTAAGAAGCTTACACTAACAAAGCTTGCCAACTAATCCTCAGAAGCCTTTTTATGAATGAGGCCTCTATTTTCTTCATTTTCCATTATTTTCCTTCATTTTCCTCCTCACATGTAACCTATGACCTTTTACCTTCCTTTTCTCCTATTTTCCTTTATTTTTCTTAAATAAATGTGCCGAAAAATGTCTTCTTTCCTTTTAATGCCTTTGCCTTTTCCAATTTCCTTAACAAAAAAACACACATCTAGTGATGGCCACTAGGATATCTTTGCCCAACATTAAGCTTGGATTAAGTGTCCCTTAACCGTGGTCTTATTTTGCCTTTATTAACTTTTATTACATGAAATTTTCACCAAGGCTATTACAGAACCCTCCCCCTTGGGGAACACCGTCCTTAGTGTTAAATCACACCATGACCTCAACAAAACTGCTAAAAGGTAAACATACTACCCATGGAGCTTTATAACTTAGCTTGTTACAGTATTTACAAAGAAATATCTATTCCAGAGCAAAACATCATGACAACATGACGATATACCACATACTGGAGCTTTATAACATAGCTCATTATGGTATTTACAATAACCACATATACACATATGCACATTTGCTAAACTGGAAAATAAAAGAATATGATGCATGTATCAATCAACAAGGGAATCTAGAGGGTCACACCTCGTCCCTCAAAGTAATACTAGGATTCACCTCCTTCCAAGGAAGTCTAGAATCCAATGTCACATTCAAAGTTGCATCCAATGTCCAGCTCTACAATCTTGCGCCACTTGTCCCCTCAACGAACAGTTGTCGACTCATTGTTCCAAGGTGCACTCCCAATGTGCATATGATTCCATCTGGCAATGCTAATGACCAAAACAAATATGTTCGTGACCTTCCCTTCTTTGTTACACAGTCCCTCGGGAAATCTGCTCACCCCCTTCTGTGCAGTCACTTACCTTCCAAGTTCCCCAGAATCCCCTATCCCAGGCGATCCATCCCTTGGCAATGCTTCCTCACATTGGAAGATCAACAACCAAGACATATATCTTCCTCAAAACCATCATGCCGGTCATAGCATGCTCATGGAAATTAATGGACACTATTGGGTACCAATGCCTCATAATGGTCATGATTGTGAAGTACTCTACTAGCATACTATTGCATGTTCCAATTTCTTTTGTTACTGCTACCAATTCTTGCAGTCGATTTCAACCACCCAACTGGGAATGTTCATGCATTCCTATTCCAAGCACATAACTTCCATTAGCTTCAAAATAAATTGAAATAACCTCAAATCATACCTCATTGATAGTTCATCAGTAAGGTACGCTTTCAATCTTGTTTGCCTCCTGCCACAACACGTCAAACTAACTGTTTGATCAAAACATCATGTATAAACATACCACATCTAGTTAGCTCAAAACACAACCATCATATATCAACATCATAAATCACATGTAACCATCAGAAACTAGAATCATAGATCACATATAATCATCATATACCATAGTCATAAATCACATGCATAATAAAACTGAAATAAAATTCTAATACTTATCCTTTCACCAATCCTTAGCTTCTACCTTTGTCTTTATTTCGTATGCACTCTGGATCAGTTGCCAAACCAGAAAAAAATCAAGTGCCTTATCCTCAACTATCTGCACATACACATAGTCTACATCACTCACATATAGCTACACACATCATACAACTCCATGCAATATATGCATCTACACCAGTACTATATGTACCACATGTACACAGTACCACCTATACACTGCAACCACCTGCACAATGTGTGCACAACATCACATGTACACATCGCCACCTGAAAAATGTGTACACAATGCCAAGTGTACACTACACTACTATACAACATGTACACAATACCACATGCACACAGTACCATGCACACAACAAGTAGGAAACACCACATGTACACAACACCACATGCACAACATGTACATAGCACCACCTGAACACAACACCATTTGTACAACATTTACACAACACCACATTCACACAACACCACTTGCACAATCATGCACACAACACCATATGTACATAACGCCACGTGTACAACATGCACACAACACCACTTGCACATAGCACTGCATATCCAACATGTACATAACATCATTTGTACACAACACCACATATGCAATATCCACACAACACTACATGCGCATAACATCACATATACAACATGTGCATAACAATAGTACCACACATCCAAAACCACACTATCTTTACCAATCAACCTTGCGTCCAGTGTCTTATCCATGCTTGTCCCAGCATGTCATAGACCACACTACTTTCATTTTGTTGTTGTATCCCTCGGTATAACTTGTCCATAACATAAGCATAGGCATAATACAAGCATGCAATATAAATTCATATTCACATGACACTGACCTTATATATTTTTCATGACTACTTTTCCCACTTGACTCCTCATAGCCAAGAACCTCTTCTTGCCATTCACCTGCGTAAGCAATCATTCCTCTACAAAGACGATTCCTGATGACCCTGTCAAACAGTGACATAGATACATGGATACACACATATATATATACATACACATTATCACAAAACAATCATGGTCCTATTAGACAATGATATACATACATACATGTATACATATCAACATCAACATAATCATGATCACAACAAAATTGAAAGATATTATAAGGACTAGGTTAGAAAACGTCCTTATTTATGCACAACATTGAGAACAATCATTCCCAACATATCCAAGACATCTGATGCCTCAGATCCATTTACTTTACCTTTTCTGGTTACCTTTCTCGTGCTTGTACTGTCATTGTCCATTTACCACAATAGGCCCAACCAATATAAACCAAGTGTCATAGTCTTACCTTCCACTGTGCTTACTCATGCATAGAGCTTCCTCTGAGTCTTACATTCCCTTTCGGGTACCACACAACTCTCTTAGAGCTCCATTAACCTCCTCCTTTCCCAACTAATTCCCAAGACTCAAAACATAAAATGCAATTCCAAGAAGCAAACAAGAAGCAATACCATGAAAACCAATAACAACACAACACCACAACAAAGTGGCATAGTTATGCACCAGACAAACGGAAAATCGCAATCAAGTGCAACAATTGCAAAAGACCAAAGCACAATACTAACAACAGACACCATGACAAAATCCCCATTGTTCTCCATGCTTCCAAAGGAAACCTTAGCCTGAGCCTTCTCCAATATTTCATGGCAGTGTCTCTTTCCATGTGACTCCCTGCATCATGTTGGCATTAACACATAACTGTTAGTGCGCATAATAAACATAGAAATACACCAGTTACCTTATCTTGTTGTGCCACATACATTGCTTATAATTGAACACATCCACGCCATGTCTCAAGGGACTCCAATCCCCTTGATAGATCCACCTCTAGGTAATGTACTTGTCAAATACATGTTCATGAATCTAGCACATAACACCATAATGTCAGACAAAATCAAGGTTAAGAAGACTTTATGTATGCAGAGCACTCATTCGTTTGGAATTATGGTTTCCAAACCTAGCCAAACAAATTCTTGTCCAATTCCTTCCTTTTACCTTTTTACTTGGTTGCAATCGAGGCTTACTATGTATTGTCACATCACCCAACTGTTAGTTTTAAAACACATCAAGTGTTACCTTGTCACACTAGTACCTAGCATGTTACCATGCAACTGCTCATACACATTAACCACATGTTCCAAATATCAAGGCAATCATATCTATCAATTTGAAATCAACCTTTATAAACAATCATGTCATAATCCATAGTCAACTCATAGTCATTAGACATAATGCTACAATTGTCAACTACATCCAAGTACATATCAACTATCTCAACACATATGTGTTAGTACAATGATTTTAAAACAAGATTATTGGGTTGCATACTCATATTATGAAATTCATCAAACATTCAACCAACTTTCAAGCATACCATGTTAAATAAATCGACTAGACACCAAACAGTCAAACACTAAATAGATGCCATAATCAAACAGTCAAGCACAAGGCAGATGGCATAAACAAGTTCATACCTTAATGTATCTCAGGGGAGGAAATCTTGTCTACACAATCAATCCATATTAGCACGATATGTCTTCACAATATATTAACCCAAACATAAATAATATCATGATATCCAAATAGTCACTAGCTAGCATGTTTACATCATAACTCACACACAATTATCATTCACACATATGCAAAGTCAATCTAGATTAGTACAACACCATATCACAAATCTGTTGTAACCCTAACCATCTGCATAGGGAAATCCAACTTAGTGTGATACATATAACATCAAGATATAAATGTTATAACCCTAATCATCAAGTTAACTATCATTTAACAACAAGTTAACCTATAAGATACTTCATCAGTAACATATAACATAATCATCATGTTATCTAATATCAAACAACAATAGCAATGCATACAATTAAAATTTACTATCATTCTTGACTATATTACATGTGCATATAGCTACATTAATCAACTAACATCTCATGAATGTAACCATAACATTAAAAGACATGTACATAAACCTAATGTATATAAACCTAATGTATATAAACCTAATGCATATAACGATCCTTGAATTACATACCCACATGCCAAACATACAATACATGTATGACGATATGCTCTTACCCCAAAGTCCATTGTTGCAACCTCATTATGATGATCTACATCTCCTGCACTATCTCAGCCAACACATTAGCATCATAACATACCAATATCACCCTGATGACCTAAATTGCATACCATGACTTCACAAGGCATGTTTGACCTACTATTCATGCATAACTATAACCAAGAGCATACATGCATGATGACTGCATAGAGACATATAACTCATGAGTAACAAACCATATACACCTCATTCTAGCTAGAGTCCAATCATCAATGCATGACCATATCATGACCTCATGCATGATAACAATCATTACTCCATTGTAGACATTGCCACATGCAACCATCAACATGCATAAGCGATGCCTAATCAACTATACATATGCATGAACACATATAGTCGAGCATAAGCGATCAATTCTTGTAACCAACCTACAAGACTGATACGTGTAATCAAAATATTCAAGAATGTAACTTAACATACAAGGATGTAAGTAGATGACATAAAATCAACATATAAGTGACATATAACCATATACAACCAGTCACATACTCATGATAGATGCATTCCACAAAATCGATATCAAATTCTCCATGATAACCATATTACAACCATAATCAATCATCAAGAAAATGCAACAAGCACATGAAATGCAAGTGTAAGAGACACACATGCAACTGAAATGCATGCATGACCAACACACACCACCCATCCAATCCAAGAGGTGAACCATGCTCTAATACCAATCTGTGGTATCATATATGACCCAAAGAGAGTGCAACCTGCTTTGATACGAATCTGTAACACCCCCTAATCCCAGGTCCACCCAAGCAGCCAACTAGACGGAAAAACATGTGATGGGAGAGGCTACTATAAGGGATTGAATCTACTTGGTGACCTCAAGGAAATGGAATCGATGAAAATCATCAAACAAACCCATCCACATCAGCAATTACACCCCTACGAGACATGTCATCCACTCAGACATCCTGCCCTAGGTCCCATAGATGTTTTAAGCCTCTTAACCCAAATTTGCTCTCATGATATAGACAAGACAAAATGACCAACAACTCAAAGTCGCTCTCATAGGCCTTTGTGCCAGTGACTGTGGACTTTTCTCAACATACCTGTGCTAGCGACTTCAAGATTTGAGCCACTTTTCTAGCTTAGAATCCCGACCTCTGCCCAGAACTTTCTACAACCTTCAAAATCCATCAAAGTCATGATAAAGATGTTGACAAAGCAAAAATCAACCTCATGACTAGGCCTGAGCATCCCCAATTGGGACTCACATTTTGTCAAGCACTTGGAATCAATATAACCTACAGGTCTAGGATACAATACAGACCATGAATGACTGAAAGAACTTATGAAACATAACCAAAAGGATCACCTCCTTCTCTATTGGACTATTATATCATCAATTAGGTCTTGCATCCATCCATTTAACAATTACAAGTAAATACATGAAATAACCATGACATGAACCAGTCATTTAACCATGCTTATAACCAGCATAAAACCATATAAATATCATAGATATGATAGCCATTAAATCCACATATAAACAAGTACAAAAGTAAGATAACTTATCTTTTATTAATCATAGGTAAATCTGACCAAGTTCAAACTTCCACGCACTACTCGACCATAGACATGGTTGAACCAAATGTCTCTTTCAATCAGTCACCCTCGTGCCATATTCCAAGCATGAATGTGGGATCTCATATAACAACCAATCCAAGAATGACCGAGGGAATCCAAAGGTTAAACCACCTCCACCCTCACCAAACCGTGATCACAGTAAAATCGGTGCTCTGATCACAACCAAACTGAACTTGGAATGTCATTCGAAATCTATCACTATCCTTGAGGAATTTTCCGTCTCCTTGTCTCTCAGGCTTTACCACAATCCACTCCCAAATCACTAGGCCCTAAACTGAGACCAGTCTCTCAAGCTTTACGCAATCTGAACCTGAATCATTAGGCCCTATACCAAGAATTCTCCCTTAGGATTTATTGTGTATCCCACCAAAACCGATCAAGGGATTCCTAAGCCTTTGGGAATGAAACTTGAGACCACCTTTGCCCCAGATCCCGAAATCCATCCGGAAAACCAATTCTCAAAAACTAAAATAAACATCCCAACACCATGGCATCTGGAAAAAGGAAAGGCTAGGTTGAAAACCACCATCATAACTCGGCAAAACCATGCCACCGACAGCAAGAGAACCATACACCAACATGCAAATCCATGCATGTCCAAACTATCTAGGAAATCACTCATGCAAAAGGTTACCTACAAGTATTCCTATTGAAGTTTCTTGATCCCGCTCTTCTTCCTTGATCCTTGCTTTCCTTTTCTTTCCTTTCCTTGCTTCTCCTTCCGTGATCCAAAGCTAGAGTGCTCCAAGAAAACTCTAAGTGACCAAGAGTGAGAGAATAATGAGAGAGCTCCAAACTTGAACTGACCAAGAGCTTAAAATTGTCCAAGAAGCTTACACTGATAAAGCTTGTCAACTGATCCTCAAAAGCCTTTTTATGAATGAGGCCTCTATTTTCTTCATTTTCCATTATTTTCCTTCATTTTCCTCCTCACATGCAACCTGTGACCTTTTACCTTTTTTTTTTTCTCCTATTTTCCTTTATTTTCATAAATAAATGTGCCAAAAATGCCTTTTTGCCTTTTAATGCCTTTGCCTTTGCCTTTTCCAATTTCCTTAGCCAAGAACACACATCTAGTGATGCTCACTGTTACACAGTAAAATGTCACTGCCATCATGTCAGTCTCCCTACTGTGCCATAAAATCACATTCACCTCACTTATGCTCTCTAAAATGGCTAAAAACCCTCTTTGCCTAAGTTATTTGAATCATCGCGTCTGTTTATTAAATAACCACGCTGACTGGCGGAGGATAATGTAACTGCTGCGCTGTCAGCGTGGAAGCACACATGTTTTCCGCGCTGACTGGCGGAGGATAATGTAACTGCTGCGCTGTCAGCGTGGAAGCACACGTGTTTTCCGCGCTGGTCCAATTTAACGGACAGCGCGCCCTCCGTTTGTATCATTGTGCGCTGACCAAACCTCTTCTATAATAGATTTGCGATGCCAGCGCGCTAGCCCAGTTTTGCACCCGCGCTGATCCTGTTTAGGCGAGTTTGTTCTAACAGCCAACCTTCCAGATGACTCCAGACTTGGCTGTTAGCATTGTTGAGGTCGCCATCCTTTCTCTGGCATGTCTGTTCGACTGATCATCCACTTATCTTGGGGGAGAACTCATCCTTTACCTATTAATGGAGACTCCTCCTTTATAAGCCTCCTCCATTGCCCATGAGCAGCTAGTTTGGAACATATAGGCTTTGATAGAGGAATTCTTAGTGCTTTAGTGCTGCTCTTTGTAGGCATTTGGTGTGTTGTGTGAGGATTGCTTTGAGCTTGAGGAAGGTCATGAGTTTGTTGCCTTGTATGTGAGAGAGAGACCTCTTTGACTTGGGAGATTTACTTCAAGGTGAATGCTTGGAAGACACGCTGGTTGGACCCTCTAGAGAAGGACTCAGCGTCAGGACTTGGTTGTACCTTACTCTATTTTCTGATTAATAAAGATAGATGACTACTCTTATGGTTCCATTTCCATTTGTCCTATGAATGATTAATGTGAATTGTATCTTTCCTGACTGATACATAGTTGTTTTTAGTAGATTTTACGCTTGTGTTTGTTCTCTCTTTGCTTGTTCAGGTGTCCGTCTGCGAGGATAGTGGAGGACTGTGATCGGCTGGAGCGAAGGAGCTAGAGGATCATCTCTTCGTCAAACATAGTGTTGGAATCCAAGTAGGTTTCCTTTACCCACTTGTTAATTACAACTAGGAACCTGCAAAGTAGCATTGTTTGATTGTTGTTAGACCCCCTTTGGGCTATTAGGGATCGCCTCTATCCGTAGAGGGGATTTACCTCTCCAACAATTTGGCGACTCCGCTGGGGAGCTTGCTTGTCTCTTTGTAGTTCATCCTTGTTTTTGGTTTGATTATTGCTTCCTTGTCGAAAATTGGGGATTGATTTGTTGTTGATTTGTTTCCTGGTTCATCTTGGGAATTGCTGTAATTGTCTTGAAAGTCGGTTACCTTGGTTTGGGGATTTTTGGTTTGTTTTTATTTGTTTTTTAGCCTTAGCGCGTTTTATTTCAGAACAGCTGCGCTAACATCGCACAGTTACTTCTTTTCTTTCCCTGTCATCGCGTTTATACATTTAACAGTCGCGCTGACCCTGTTTTCGGGCCAGCACCCTTTATCCGTGTCCTTCCGCGCTGATAGGGCAAAGTTGCTACAGACCTTTCCTTGTCATCGCTTTGTTGCTGAGGGGTCACCCGCGCTAATCCTGTAAAACTCTTTTTTGTCCAAATTGACTTCCTGAACCTCTTGGTTTGGCTGTCCCCTGCTTTTTCCACTTGGCTTTTGACTTGTTTATTTTGTCTAAGCTGTGACACGCTTGCTTGCGAAGCCTTGTTCCGCGAGGGTTCGTTTGTTGCTTGTTTTCAGTTTCTACAAAGCCTTCCTTTTTTCTTTTGTTGCTTGGTTTGCATTTTGTCTCGACTTTTGCAATTTCTCAAGTGTGTCGAATCGTCGCTTGTCTGGTTTTGGACTCTCATCCTTCGGGTGTTCGCTTTTCTCCATTGATTTCACACTCAAACCCTAGGGCACCTAGTGGCCGTGTGTGTCTAGCCTCCCGTTCGGGATCTTGTGTCCTTGGTTGACCAGCCAACTTCGTTTTTGTTTTCACATTTGTTTGGTGATTGTCGAAAGTGTTTGATTGTGTTCCGAGTGATTTGCTTTCCTCCTTTTAATTCCTCAGTGTCTTGTTGAGCTTAGATCACATAGCTCATAAGCCTTTGTTTTCCTTTGATTTGGGAAACTGGTTTTTTAGTGACTTGGGAATTGTCTTGTGTGTGCATTGAGTGATTTTAATTCTTTCACTTAGTGTTGCTATCTCTCTAATTCATTTTAGAAGCACTTTTATGTCATTAAAAAGAAAAGCAAACTAGTGTCTTTTGCATTTAATAGTTGAAAGGAAAAAGAGCATTTCGTTGTTTTGTGCTTTCAAGAGAAGAGTTTCATTTCCTTGCTATTAGTTGCATTAGGTTGTGTGATTTCTTGAATTCGTTTTGTTTGTTTGAAAGATTCTTAACCTTCTCATAGTTAGGATTCATCGAACAAAATGATGATCTTTGGCATATAGTTGCATTTAGGTGTTTTTGAGAGATCATACGGTAGGACCTGGAACTAAAACTTAATTCAAAGATCAACCGTAAAATAAACCAAATTTATCTAAAAACGCATTGGAACTTAACGTGAATATATAGAGGTCTAGGCTAGAGACGTGTTCCGACGTCTTTAAACCTAGTAGCTTACCGTTGAGTGGTTGGGTGATTCCTCCA
>APFE030378787.1:31811-45793 GCA_000404065.3 Pinus taeda | reverse complement strand
TTTCAAATTCAGAAGCCAACTCCCTCTTACATTTGTGAATGAGAGGGTATGCACCTGTTAGAAAGAGGTCATCCACATACAACACCAGTATGAGAGGCTTGTCATCTTCAACCTTAACGTAAAGGTTAGGATCAGCTTTACTCCTAGTGAATCCCAGCTTCATCAAGTAGCTATCGATCCTCTCATACCATGCTCGGGGTGCTTGCTTCAACCCATAAAGAGCCTTCTTCAACCTGCATACATGAGATTTTCAATCATAAATCTCAAATCCTTCGGGTTGCTCCACAAGACCTCTTCTTTGATCGAATCGAGCAAGAACGTAGTCTTGACATCCATTTGATGTAGGTTCCAGCCTTGTGAAGCCATAATGGCTATGATCAAGTGGATGGTCGTATATCTAGCAACAGGTACAAATATTACATCATAGTCTATACCTTCCTTCTGGGAGAAACCACGAGCAACAAAATGAGCCTTATACTATTATGTACTTCCATCTGCTGCAACTTTATCTTGTAAAGCCATTTTGAAGTAACAGTTATCTTGTCCTGGGGTCTGGGAACTACTTCCCAGACATCATTCTTCATAATAGACTCATATTCTTTGGTCGTAATATCCTTCCATACTTGATGCTTGACAACATCTGAGAATGATGAAGGCTCATTTTGTATGATCGTGCTCATGATGGTCAGGTATCTGCGATACCTATTAGGTTTCTTACTTTCACGGAAGGTTCCTTGGGGTGCAACACGTCCTTAAACATCATCAATTATCCCCCTAGGCCATGAAGGCCTCTTCCTAGAAGAGGAAGGCTTAGGTGGATAAATAGGATCCATGGATTCCGCTACATCAGGCATTATTGCATCATCTACCCATAGAGACAGCTTCCACAATTGTATGGTTCTTCCTTTTCGCCACACCATTCTACTTAGGAGTATGTGGTGTAGTAATCTCCTTGTTAATGCTAGCCGTAGATATTCCTGAGTGAACCAACTGTAATATATCGGAGGTCTTGCTTTGGCTTGAGGGGAATGGTCCCCTTTTGAGCTTTCCTTTGGCACATCTTGGACATACACCTACTTTCTCTACTCGGAATTCAGGCATCCCTGTCACCATTTGTCTTACACTGAGTAGAGCTTTATAATGAAGGGGGGCAAACCTTCGATACCAAAGTTCGGACTTAAGAGGTGTGTCATAAGACATGACACCTAGCAGACTTCCATTGACCTGATATAATGAATCAACATGAAACCCAAGAGTAAAGGAATCTTTAACATTATTTTTCCATATATGTACCTTGCCATTGCTGAAGGTTACCTTATAGCCTTTGTCTTCCATGGCCAAGATGGACACCAGGTTCCTTTTGAGGTCAGGTGCTTTTAATACATCTTGGAATTTCTAGCCTTCTTGAATGGTTGTCCTCTTCCTTGATTCCCAGCTCTCCTCTTACCTTTGCTATTGAATTTGTCATTCCTTTCATTGCCATCAAAGGGATTTTGATCATTGTCCCAGTGATGTAACATCATCCTTTTCTTCCACCCTTAGGTCTAGCCTTTCCTTTTGATTTAGTCCCAGAATTATTTATTTTCTTAGCATGAGAAGAAAAGGCAACAGGAGGACCTTTGGGCATGGGCATTTCTTGCTCTTCTACCCTTGTTTCTTCTTGAATGCATCTAGCCATTAATTCCTCAAAACCAAGAATTATATTATTGTTCAGAAGAGTAGTCTTGAACACATACCATTTGGATGGTAATCCTCCAAGAGTTGTGAGTGCCATTTCTCTATCAGTAATAGTCTCCCCAATAGATAGGAGATTGTTCTTGATCTCAGTGATTCTTAAGAAGTATGCTTGCATACTCTCATCTTTACCTTTCTTGATTTCCCTCAGTTTATTTCTAAGAAACAAAACTTGATTTGCATCATTAACTTTAAATATACTCACCAGTCTATCATAGATTTCCTTGGAGGTGTCTAGTTCAGAGATGTAGGCCACCAAGTGCTTCTCAATAGAGTCCTGGATGATCTTCTTTGTTTTGACTTCTTCGTTTTTCCATTTGTTCCAGGCAGTAGCGGATGCATTTGATGGAGAATCAACAATATTTCCTCTTACATGGTCCAACACTCCTTGATCTTCTAGGGTTATATCGATAGACATCTTCCATCCGTGATAGTTAGCTTTCTCACGGAGCTTGTCATCATCAGTAGGAAAGGGTGATGACCCCATAGTTCTTTTAGCATAGACTTGCCAATCTTCTCTTCAGTGATTGCTCTTGCTCTTGCTTGGGTTTTGTCTTCACCTCAGCTTTGAAACCATGTTAAGTTATGGTATGTTCTATGCTTATAATAGTTTACTTCTTTTTCTTATTATATTTCACAGATTAGCAATCACATGTACATAAAGTAAAGTGTAGATAGAACATTAAATGATCGACATAAAACAAGCCAAGACAAGAGACACAAGATGTGGCGGCTAGCAAGGGACAAACCCCACAATGTGTGGGGAAAACTTTTGATCAAATATTCTTTTATCTTCAATAATTCAGTAGAGAGAAATAGTATAATAAATTTGATTTATATTAGCAGTAGCAAACCCTAGATCAACAGCATCAACATTAACTACTTCATCGTCAAACTAGGGTAGACGATATCTCACAAATCGACCGTCAGATCGGCTTGATTCCACCACCAAAAGTTGTGGCTTCCAGAGGAGGCTCATATGAACCTACAACATAGTTTATATGAGGAGATCTTTTGGTCCACGTAGGTCAAACTTCACTTCTACAGTTGCAGCTTTAGTTTCAGCAGCTTCCTTCAAACTAAGGCAGACGATATTTTGCAAACCGTCAGTTGGATTGACTTGATTCCACCACCAAAATTTGTGGCTTTTAGAGGAGGTTTAGATGAATCTACAACATAGTTCAGATGAGGAGATCTTCTGGTCCACGCAGGTCAAACTTTACTTCTGCATTTGCAGCTTCAATTTCAACAGCTTCCTTCAAACTAGGGCAATCGATATCTTGCAAACCGTCCGTCAGATTAACTTGATTCCACCACCAAAATTTGCGGCTTTCAGAGGAGGTTTAGATGAACCTACATTGTAGTTTAGATGAGGAGACATTCTAGTCCACGTAGGTCAAACTTTACTTCTGCAGTTGCAGCAGCTTTCGGCTTCACATGTGTGAGAGAAAGATTCTTTTCTGCGCAGTAGAGAAGAGACTCTTTTCCGCGCAATAGAGAAAGAGAGATGTGATGAGATGAGTGAGTGAAAATGAGAAAAATTCCTCTTGTATTTATACACAAATGATGATTTTTGAATAGATGCGACTGTTGGGCTTCTGAGCCTACATGAGTTGTAGGTCGGCTTGATAATAATTCCATAATCAAAATAAATTCATATCTCCACGAATACTTATCGAAATTGGATGATATTTATATCAATATTACACCTCTTGACTAGAGGAATGTAATAAAAATATTATCAGCCATGAATAAGATGACCCACATGAATTTTGGCCCTAGTTGCCAATTTTAACAAAGTCATCCTCTTAGTTTTGTTTAGTTGATCTATGTTTATTTTTGGAGTTAGTTACCTATGTAGGAGGAATGTTGTTTGAAACCTCCTCAAATTTTTTATATTCTATTTTTATATACTTAGGTAGAATAGTATTTATACCCTTCTCATGCATTTAGAGAAGTGTCCAGAATTTTATAAAAAACATTTGCAAAGAATGCACTATTGTAAGTTTGTGAATGCTTTGGTGAAATGATGGAACGTGATCTTTTATTTTAGATATCAAATTACTTTCCTTTGTTGATGCACTTCTGTATTCTTGGGAGACAATTTTATTTGAAGGAGGAATTTGGTCTATGTCAATTCTCAAATGCACAGGACTTCATACATATGGTACTATTATCATGTATGCATAATTCTGTTTACATTTAATTAGTGGCAAAACTTTTTTTTCATGAATTATATGTGAGATTTATTGTTTATATGAAGCATTAATTGCACTTTTGTATTGATGCCATAACTGAGGTTTTGATTTTCATATATAAGTCATTAGACAAGAGATATATTTTATAAATTCTTTTGACTAACTATTTAGTCAAATGAATTATCTTTTACATTATCATCTCCATTTGATTGTGTTCAATATTCATTATCACATGTTAAAAGGATATCTTTGTAGATTGCATACCATGCAATAACACTAGGGTTTATATTAGAATAATTTAAGTTAGAGAAATTGCATCATAGAATAAATCATTTAGATTATCATTATTCTATTGCAGATCACTCATGAACCACCCATTCTCATCTTAAAACCCATATTGGGAAATTCGTCCCATTATCCCCAGTCGGAGCCACCACTTTAAACGGAAAAGGAGTTGTCTTAAGGTCCAGACTGGGTGGTTATCCCCTATGTTTTTGCAGTAGAATTCTGAAGCCACAACATTTTTGCGCTAGAAGGAGGGCCTTCAGCTATGAATGGAATATAAACCTAAATATCATTCGGAAAGCATTCACAAGAGTCAAAACCCCTCCACCACTTCTATACCTTCTAGATCTCGTTCAGAATCCCTTGACCAGGAATCTGAAGTTGTAGAAACATCTCCCTCATCTCCTGAAGTAGTAAGGAAACCACCATATTCATATTATATTCCTGAATCTCCCAAAGTTCATTCTTTGATACAGAAACTGGAACAAATATCCATTTATGCTGAGAAACTAGAGAGACCCCAATTATCTGAAGAATGTGTTACCTCCTTATTACAAAAAACTGGTGCATTGACTAGACTGCAAAGTTAGAAACTTGGGGTCACTCCTTTTGGGTTCCCCATCCCTCCATGATGTAGGAAATTCACTTCATCAGTATCCGAATCAGATACTAGCAATATCACTTCACCTTTCCACCTATCAATTCTTTCATCCACTTCTACTCAATCCACTACTTCCAAAATATCCACTTCCCCTTTTAGTACTACAATTATCGGTACTAACCCAGTAGTAAGTTCTTCGCCATCTATACCTACTTCTGGACTGACCTTACCATTTTATCAGTTCTCAACTCAAGTTATGGCCAATCAACCTGCTCAACCTTGGACGAATCCTGGTGTTGTCCTCGTTGCAAATCCAAATGCGCTCCCAGAAAATCCAGAAAAATGGTTGCCTAAGTATAATCCTGATGATGCTCTCCTGGCTGAAGAACATCTAAGCAATTTTATGTTAGCCATGAATCTCAATGGGGTTGCACATGAAGATTTTGTAATCATATTGTTTCCTTATACCTTCCAAGGATCTACTGGATCTTGGAAATTTTCCCTTCCAATGGGTTCAATTAGAAACTGGGATACTTTTCAAGTATTTCTTGCAAAATTTGGTGATGACAGAACTGTAGCATCCTTGATCAATGATCTTTCTAATTTAATAGCTAATATAAATGAAAAGATCAAATATTTTAACTCTAGATTTAACAAATTTATAAGAAAAATCCTAGCTGCCTCTAAACCTGTTGTAGATGTACAAATATAATGGTATATATAATCTCTTCCTTCTAATATTGCAATCTTTGTAGATAGGGCCAATAAGGCTACGCTTGTAGAAAACATGAAAGAAGCCCTATCTATAGAAAGAAGAATCTTAGCTTTATAAAAAAGATCACAAACAGATGAGAGGAAGACCAAGAAAGTAACGTTTAAACATGACTATAAAAAGAAAACTTCAAAGGACCCTTTCGATCTAGAAGGCCTTCAGAAAGTGTTAAAAACAATTTCAAATGAAATGGTAGAAATTAATAAACAGGTCGTAGAATCTTCTGCTCCTAAAAGACCTTTCCGATCATTCAAAAAGAACTCCTCTTCTGCATCACAACCTCCAAACACCATTTCACATGCTGAATCTGACCAAGAATCAACAGAAGATTCACCAAATGATGAAGAAGTTGAAACAGGAGAAGAAATTGAACTAAATGAGATGTGGGATTTTATTCACCCAACTGAAGAATAGGCACAAGCAATGTCAGTAACTACCAGAAGAAAAAATTCTCCTGACACGTCTACCACTAATCAAAAGCAAAAAGATGTTACTCCTACAAAAGAGAAAACAGTAACTAAGAAATCTAAAACCAGCCAAACTGACCCTATTCCTCCAGACTCTCCGAATGCTTAAAAAACGTTGGTAATCTCGGATACGGTCGAATACAATATAGTGGAAGACATGGAAAAGACTAGAGCTAACATCACATTGCATGATCTCACTAAACTCAAACAGCAATAGAAAATCATGTTAAGAGAATTGAAAGCAGTTCCAGTATCTCCCCTACCATCTGTTGTAGTTACTCAAGCCGCCTACAATATGGGAAAACCTCCTTCATCCTCAAATAAAGTAGATCCTTTAGATCTAGTTCTGATTGGCGATCGATCTATTTCTCATGTCCCTCCCTTTCTACTTACTTATGAAACTTTCAACATGAATGTTCATAACTTCCTTGTTGACTCAAGAGCCTCCTCAAACATAATTCCAACTGTTGTGTGTACTAAATTGAACATTACACCTCAAAAATCTGCAGTACACATAGTTCAGTTAGATAGGATGAAAGTAGAGGTACTTGGAGAAATAACATCAGTTACAATTAGGCTTTCCTCTAATCCAAAATTTTCACAAATAATTGATATATTGGTGGTTGATATCCCTGAACTTTATGGTTTAATTCTCAGTAGGGATTGATCTAAAAGGTTGCACGGTTATTTTCCAACTGACTTGTCTCACATATGGTTGCCACACAACGGTAAACCAAACCAAATCAGGGCAGACCTAGAAAAATTCATTAAGTATATAGCCAAAGACCTAGAGGGAAGCAATGAACCTGTTTCCTTCACTAATAACATCATTGGAAACTATTCAGGGGAGTCCTCTTTAGGATCTTTTAATGCTCAAAAATCTCCCTTTTTAGATAATGTCGTAGTTTCTCAAATTGAGAATTTCTCACAAACAGATGCTTCCAAGTGTTTAAATTTAGTTGATAAAGTTTATAATGACTCTCTGTTCTAGACTCTCTATTTTGATGGTTCTAATTCAAAATACGGTGCAAGTGCAGGAGTCATTATGATCAATCTGCAAGGAGAGAAAACTATGCTGGCCTGTAGACTTAAATTTCAATGTAGAATTAATATCACTGAATATGAAACACTCATCCAAGGGCTGTATAAAGCCATCAAATCTTAATGTAAAATACCTTTGAGTCTATGGTGACTCTGAAATAATTATGAAACAGGTGAGAAATACAATTCACTGCGTTTCTGGGCATCTTAAACACTATCAATCTTTAGCTCAGAAATTGACTTCTCATTTTTCTGCTTTCAACATTTATTCAATCCCTAGACTCTAGAATGCAAGTGCTAACTTACTTGCCAATGTGGCATCTAGAATTATACCATCATAATACTTTAGTCTAGATAGATTTTCAATAGAATTAATATTTAGGCCATTTATTCCTGACAATATAACAAATTGGAGAGTATTCAATAATGATGCATATATAGTAAATTTCCTTACATCAAAAGGATCATATGGAGAGTAGGTCATAGACGAGCATGAACCTGATATAGAAATAAAAAATAATCTTGATCTAAACCCAATTCTTAGATTTGTGGTTAAGATGGAAGATCTTTATGATTTGAAAGATAGATTCAAGAAAATTACTAACTCCAAAACTCAAAGTTCTACTCTGAGATTTGAAGTAGTAAACCTAGGATCAAATGAGAAACCTCAAAATATCAACCTAGGTCTTGACCTAACATCTCAAGAAAAAGCATCATTCATCAGGTTATTGAAAACATATAAAGGTGTCTTCGCTTGGGATTATGCAAATCTCAAAACCTATGATACCTCTATAATTTAACATACCATACCCATGACTTCAAATGAAAAACTAGTTCAGCAAAAGATTCGAAAAATTCACCTGAACCTTGAAATTCAAATTAATTTAGAATTGAAAAAGCTTGTAAAGGCCAAGATAATCTTCCCTGTCAGGCATTCTAAATGGGTATCGAATATGGTACCTGTGAGGAAAACGAACGGTGATATTAGGATCTGCATTGATTTTAGAAACCTAAACAAAGCTTTCCAAAAGGATAATTTTCCTCTGCCTACTATGGAATAGGTACTGCAATCAGTTGCAGGTTCTGAATTAATGCCTTTTCTAGATGGATTCTCAGGATATAATCAACTCCTTGTGCATCCAAATGACATAGTAAAGACAACATTCAGGACCGAGTGGGGAAAATATGCTTATCAGAAAATGCCTTTTGGACTCATAAATGTTGGTGCCACATTTCAACGTGCTATGGACATTGCCTTTAGAGGTCTAATTAATAAATTGGTTGTTATTTACTTGGATGATATCATAGTCTATTCCAAGGATAGGAACAATCATTTAAGTGACCTCAAGCACATCTTTGAAAGATGCATGAAATATGGCATTTCCTTAAACCCCAAGAAATCTTATTTTTCTTTACTAGAAGGCAAACTCCTTGGGTTTATAGTATCCAAGAATTGAATTTACATCGATCCTTATAGAGTCCAAGAAATAGAAAAAATTTCCCTCCCACACAATAAGAAAACCATGCAATCATTCCTAGACCAAATAAATTTTGCTAAATGATTCGTCCCAGATTTTTCACAAATATTCTTACCCCTTCAAGCCATGATAAGAAAAAATGCAGTTTTCAGATGGAATAAGGATGAAAGAGATTCATTTGAGTTGATAAAGAAAGCCATTATTAATGCCCCTTCATTAACAACGCCTGAATCTCGCAAACCCTTTGTATTATATACTTTTTCATCTGATACTTTGTATGCTGCAATTTTGACACAGCTGAACAATGAAAATGTCGAGGCACCCATCTCCTTTTTCAGTTCTAACTTACAAGGCACCGAATTAAATTATTTCAGACCTTTTCTTCTTAAAACCCATACAAAGATAGTTGTATCCTACCTTGCAGTAATACAATTATTGGTTCAAAGAGAAGTAGGGGAGAAAAGAGTTAACTGGGTAACTACACTCCAAGAATATGATGTAGAAATCAGGCCAGCTAAAACTGTCAGGGGCCAAGGTTTTTGTAATATGTTAACAGGAGCTTCACAGTTGCCATCAAAAGAAGATCAAGGTAATGAAGTGCAAATATCATATGTAAGCCTCAGCGATACGCAATCACAATATGTTGATTTGAAATTTTATCTTAAAAAAAGATATGCTCCTATGCACCTTAATTATAAAACAAAGAGAGCATTAAGATTAAAGTCAAATCAGTATGAGCTAGTCAATGATGTATTGTTTAGGAAGAATTATGATTTAGTATTGCTAATATGCTTAGAGAAACCTGAAGCTGAGAAAGTCATGCAGGAACTACATGATGGACTAGCTGGAGGAAATTTTGGAGGAAATACCACTACTCACAAAATCTGCTTGTAGGATATTACTAGCCAACGATATTTAAAGATACACATGAATATGCAAGGAAGTGCAAAACTTGTCAAACTACGGCCAGAAGATAAAGAAATCCAACATTCCCTTTACGACCAGTTAACATCCAACAACCATTCGAACAATGGGGATTAGATATAATTGGTGAGATTATTCCTAACTCTTCCAAGAATCATAGGTACATCCTTACAACTACTGATTACTTTACTAAGTGGGTAGAAGTTGTCCCATTAAAGATAGCTAATACATAAAACATCACAAATTTCATTGATCGGTACATAATTACCCAATCTGGCTTACCCTTAGCTTTAATGTTTGATAATGCATCTTACTTTTCTAGAAATACAATGGTAGAATTTTCTCTTAAGTGAGGTTTCAGGTTAAAATATTCAGCTAATTATTATCCTCAAGGTATTGGATTAGCAGAATCAATAAACAAAAGCCTCATCAAAATTATCAAAAGAACTATTGATCAAAATCATAGGAATTGGCATAAAGCATTAACATTTTCTCTATGGGCAGACATGATTACTCAGAAAGCCTCAATTGGTTCTTCTCCTTTTGCTTTAATTTATGGAAAAGAAGTTGTTCTTCCCACAGACATAACAATCCCATATATTTCCCTAGTACAATTTATCAAAGAAAGCCCTTCATCTTCTCTCCAGGATAGACAATGTCAAATTCTCAAACTCGGAGAAGAAAGAGAAAAGACTAAAGCAACCCACTTCCATCATCAACAAATAGTCAAAGCTTCTTTTGATACAACTTCTTCCAATAAAAAATCCCTTGAAGTAGGCGACTTGGTTCTGAAATGGGACAACGAACATGAGGAAAAAGGTAGACATATCAAATTCCAAAGGCTATGGCTTGGCCCTTTTCAAATTATTGAAAAAAAATGGACCATCAACGTTTCTTTTATAAGACTTGTTCGATAAGAAAGATTCTTTGCCCATTAATGGGAAAATGTTGAAAAGATACTTTTCCTAGGAGATAACCTCTTCCAGTTTTGTAATATATTGCTTTTTAAGAAAATAATAGTTAACTAGTATTTACTCCTGGCTTTTCAAAATAAGTCTTAGATAACATTTCTGATTTTTCGCTTTTATAAGAAAATAGGAGTTAAAAGGAACAATTAAGACATTTGAGTACTAAAATAAACGTCATCCCTTTGGAAAAACTTAATCTTTATTAAAAACATTTATTTTACGAAAAACGCTTATCTTTATAGGATATGAAGGTTTTGTTATCAGTCAAGAAAATAATTTTTAACCTAGCAAGGACTCCCTGCAGAGTAATATCTTAAAAACTCTATCATTATCACCCAAAACCCTTAAAAAGGCCAATGGCCCACCCCATCTATTAAAATTTTCCTTTTCCAAAGTGTAATTCTAAAATATAAAAAACTTAAAAGATAAAGAGTCTCATTATGAGCTCGTTTACCATGTTCATAGGGAAGTAATTAAAACTGATATTACCAATACTGCATATCAAAACAGGGTAATAGCTAATGATTGTTAAAATTGGAAACTAGGGCCAAACTCCATGTGGATCATCTATTTATAGCTGATAATATTTTTATTAGATTCCTCTCATCGAGAGGTGTAGGATTGATCTAAAGATCATCCGATTCCGGTAAGTATTTATGGAGATATGAATTTATTTCGATTATGGAATAATTATCAAGCCGACCAACAACTCATGTAGGTTCAGAAGCCCAATAGTCACATCTATTCAATCATCAACAGTTGTGTATAAATACAGGAGGTCTTTTCCTCATTTGGACTCACTCAACTCATCACATCTCTCTCTCTCTCTCCTGCGCAGAAAAGAGACTCTTCTCCTACTGCGCAGAAAGGGACTCTTCTCTCACACTTGTGGAAGGAAGGACGTTGTTGATGCCGATGATGTTGATGTCGGTGATGCCAGTGATGCTAATGATGATGATGCCGATGATGCTGACACCGATTATGCTAATGCCAGTGATGTCGATGATGTTGATGCCAGTAATGCTGGTGATGCTAATGATGTTGATGCCGATGATGTTGATGTCGGTGATGTCGTTGATGTTGGTGATGCTAATGATGTTGATGCCACTGATCTAGATGATCTGACAGATATTGACTGATGCTGCTGATGCCATTGATATAGGGTTTGTTGCTGCTGATGTAAATCAGATTTATGTATTATTTCTCTCTGTTGAATTATTGAAGATAAAGGAAGATTTGATCAAAGGGTTCCCCATATTGGGGTTTTTCCCTAGCTAGCCGCCACATCTTGTGTCTCTTGTCTTGGCTTGTTTTCTATCAATCATTTAATTTTCTATCTGCACATTACTTACTGTACAGGTGATTGCTAATCTGTGGATAATAATAATAAAAGAAGTAAACTGCTCTAAGCATGAAACATACCATAACTTAACAATGATCTTCTTGATCAGGAGACAAGGGGTCTCATCAAGAGCCAACTTGTTCAGTTTATTTACAACCAGTGAATGGCATTGTCATCAGTAGGTTGCCATGCCTAGACAATGTCTTTTAAGGGAAAAGATTACATTCAAAAGGTAAAAAAGAAGGGACAAAGTCCAAGAGAGATTCAATTCAAACGAATATCATTTTGAAATCTAAAAATTCATACAGATGGGATAATGGATCATTGTTGGTTAAAAGGTAACCTTGTCGAGGCAATGAATGCCTGTTAGTGGCAAAAGCTCTATCTGTGATAAATGAGTAAAAAAATGAAAAAATAATCTGCAGGAGGCACCTACTATATTATTTTAAACCTTATTATTAAGTAATGTTAACATTTATATTTCTCTCATTATAGGGGTTAAGTAATTAAGCAGATGGGCCTAAGCAAGTAATGGTGGTTTAAGAGAAATAATGTTTACCTTATGAAATCATTATTCTTATAACTCTAATTACTTTGAAAGTTTTAGGAATTTCAGAAAACTACTCAGAGATAACTAGTTCTCCCAAGTGAATCACCAATTGTTGTACTACAAAACACCCCCCCCCCCCATTTTTATCTAACAATAGCTAGCATTTGAGTTATAAATGAGGACCCTTTTAAAAATTTTAAGCCTAGGACAATAATGCCTAACTCTAAATAAAACTTAGCAAAACCTTGCAAAACCATGCAAAACGAGCTAAGGAGGAAACTTATATCACATATCGCGCTTTTTCACATCACTATTTTATAAATCCTTTACGAAATTGTGATATGCAAAAAGGTCTCCCGCTACGATAACCTCATGTTGTCACTACGCAATAGCATTTCACAATTCATAAAACACTTGAACATGCCTTAGGACAAACATTAACGATTTTCGAAATGTGATATTGTGAATTTTGCAATCACATTTTTCCCGATATATATGATAAGCATTACATGGTATCCCTTTAAAGACAGTGATCTGCGATTAAGGAGGTAAAGCATGCAAAATAGTTACGTTTTAAATAATAAGAACAAACGAGTTGACAGGTTATTAAATGTTTAGTGGCCTGAGGGAGAATAATCATTCTCCAGGTTATGGGTAGTTATAATCGAATATATCATAAAAACCTTTCTCACAATCCAAGGTCATTTCACAGAGGATTTCAGTCTTAATTACTTGATATCATCTGCGCTGATATATCTTATCAGTTTCAGGCAAGCGACAAAAGACATGTCCTTAAGAAAGGTGATGTAGAAGCAAACTAATAATACGAATGTTGAGACAGAGAATACAGATATGGATCCTATATTTGTTGATACAATATGTGATGCAGCTGGAGCCACAACAGCTTGGGAAGTAATTTACCACATACTAGAGGACTAGCATCCTAAAATTACTGTTACGAGAGCAATAGGTGGGTCGACAAAGCCTTTAGGACCTCAATGTAGGGATACCTCCTGTTCTTTCCTTCATAGGATAAGAACACAAGCCAAAATACTTCCATACATAGACATGGTCAGATGGGTGGTCAAAAGCCTTACCATTGAAGATAGGGAGTTCAAGAATTCAAGAATGGAGCTTGTAGGATCGTTCAGGGCGGAAGACTTGAAGGCTATGTATCACATACTTGACCCACAGGAAATCTACAATAGTACATTTGTGGCCAACTTCACAAAGAATAATCCAGACCCCTTCAATTCAATTCAAACTTGGATAATGTTAGACAACAAATTCAAGTATGAGAAATCATATATGTATGCAATAGCCTCTTTGGTGAACCCCTACAATTATGCAGCAGCAATTTTATGTAGACTATATGGACTACCAAATAACACTTAAGTTTTCAATAGAATGGATTCCCTTGATTGATGCTTGTGTAAATTCCTATATCATGAATTGGCCTTCTATCCTATCTGATAACTTAGCCACTGTAGGTTTTAACCCCGTACAGAAATTACCTGCATACGAATTCTAAATCACAGGAAAAATAAAAATGCGAGAGCATAACACATAAAACACATATACACAGAGATTTCCCACTGGATCCCAAAACCGGGACTACCAGC
>APFE030378787.1:5424-24834 GCA_000404065.3 Pinus taeda | reverse complement strand
TCCAATACCATGGACCAAAAAACCATCGATCCAATACCATGGACCGAAAACCGTCGCGTCCAAAAAACATGTGCGAAAATCATGCACAAAACCATAGGTGGGTCCGCCCAACCTAACATAGGGTCCAAAACCAAAATTTCCGGGGCGCTGCCCCAGACCCCATAAAGTGGGGTTACGGGTACCCCTCAAACCCCCTGTTAACTATGTGGAAAGAATATAACACAACCCAACAACCACCTCCATTACTGAATATCGACAAAATAAAGCCTCCTCTTCAGATAACCTCCGTCCGTTCTATTTATTTGCTTATATTATGGATGTTATCTATTTTTTCACGACATTTCCAACCATGGGTTGGAAATGGACCATACAAGATCCTTACCCAATCCATCTCAGTCATAAACAAATATGGAAATCGCATTACATACCTCACTTCTACAAGATATTTCATTCTATTTTGTTGCCCCTACACCATATGATTTTCAATAAGAAAGCCCCTAGGTTTTCCCAAGAAGCTGTAGTAGACCTGCTTGCTGTAGGCAAATATTTCATTGAGGAATGGTTCACCTACATTAGGGTTTTTGGTAGCACTATTGATCCACACGTCCTTCCCTTATATGTTTCTGATAAGTTATTAGCAAGGGATATTGCCTACCAGATTATGATAAAGGGTCTGACTAAAGTTCTTAAAGATGTCAAGAAGTCATTATGGCCTACTTTCCCTATCAAATGTAGCTCTTTTACTTTAGCTAATTTTTTTCATGCTACTAAGGAATCAACACAAATGGAAGCCCTCGGGATTCATACATTGCATACAAGGCAATTTGATCCAAACAAAGTGGCATACAATGTCACTTAAGACTAAATCTCAAGGCATACAATCATGGAGATAATTACTTTGAGGATTGGTTACAGTTAGTAGTTTATTTCGAGCAAGCACTTGAATGGGAAAAGGCTAACCTAAAATCTAAATATTTTCAAATATTTCAAGAATTCAGGAATGAGAGGCTTCGGGTCACTCCAATGCATCTATTAAAACCCAAGGATAAGCCTAACCCAAGTAACATTGTCGATAGCACAGTCCCTAGCTCTCAAAAGGACTCAGGTAACGCTGAGAATACAACAGACACAGGGAAAGTCCAGGATGCAGACAATAGGAAGCTGGACGAAAAATAGTTAATGGACACTCCAGCCACAGAGACAAGTTCAGAAGCCCAAGGCACTAGTATGGAGTAGGAATGGGATTAATTCAATCAGAAATTGCAAAACACCCCCAAAGCTCCAAATACTCAAGAAACAGAGGAATTCAAGGCTCCTCTAAAAATTCATCAAGATATAGAGCCCAAGTCTGTCAGCAAACAGTCTACACCTATGGATCAAGAAGCAACAAAATCCTAGCATGCTGAAATCATCCCTGCCCACATCAAAAATTGTTCTGAAAGTGACAGAGGTACCTCCACTTGATGTATCCTATTGCCCTCTCCACAAGGTTGTAGTCAGAAGGCAAAGGAAAAAGAGAAGGGTAGATGCACCCGAATTCTCACCTGGAGATGAGACAATGGAGATTGTTTGGAAGGACATGCCTTTTAATATGGCCAAGAACTTGATTAGACTATCACAGTTCACAGGAGCATACGCGTTAGCCACTATGGATAAGGCTATTGAGGTGTCTACTTTGCTAAAGGAAAGGGAGGAAAGAATTGTGCAGCTCGAACTAGAGATCGAGACAGAAAAAGAAAGCGCAAACAAGTAGGCAGTCGAGTAGCTCACACAATTGCAGTAGGACATGGAAGTCTTGAAAATAAGCCATGAAGCTGACTTATCGGCCAAAAACAAGTAGCTCTAGGAAATACAGCAATCCTTGGACAGGTACAAGGATGTTCCTACTGCTGAGGAATTCATCAAAGAGGCTCTAGAACTAAATTCTCTTCTAGTCAAGCCGTAAGAGTATTTCTCCCAAAAGCTGTCACACATCACTCCTTACCTGATTACCAGTGACCAACTTACAAACAGAGCCATTGACCGGAGAATGGAGTTTAATGATTTAAAAACCAAAATCTCCAAATTCATTGAATGGCAGGAATTAGAAGAGGGAGGCCAATCTACCTGAGATTGAGGAAACTCACAAAGACATCCTCTTCACTGATTGGGATTCTAGGATAAACCAGGCCAAGATGAACATCATTAAGGCAGTAAATCATACCCTGTTCGCTACCAATCTCATGAAGGAGGGTAATTCGAAATAAATGCCTAACTTAACTACTCTGAGTAAAAGCCTGCAATAAAAATCAGGGAAACAAAGAGATGCAATTGCGAAACTAACTACGACCAACTAGGAGTCGTATTGGCAGTATCTGGTCAAGCCACATAGCCAGATCATGACCCTCAATTGTTCCCTCCATGCGACTCAAAGGATGTTGCCACCTCTTACCGGTGCAATCTTTACAGGACAACTCAAATCTCATTTCGAGCCACCTCCTCAAATTCAATGGATGATTGATATTTGTGATTTAAAGGACAAGTTGGCAAACAACAAGTCATCCTCTTAGTTCTTTTTAGTTGATATCTATTTATTTTTGGAGTTAGTTACCTATGTAGGAGGAAGTTTGTTTGAAACCTCCTCAAATTTTGTATAGTCTATTTTTGCATACTTAGTTAGAATAGTATTCATACCCTTCTCATGCATTTAGAGAAGGGTCCAAAATTTTATCAAAAACATTTGCAAAGAATGCACTATTGTAAGTTTGTGAATGCTTTGGTGAAATGATGGAACATGATCTTTTCTTTTAGATATCAGACTACTTTCCTTTGTTGATGCACTTATGTATTCTTGGGAGATGATTTGATTTGAAGGAAGAATTGGTCTATGTCATTTGTCAAATGAGCAAGACTTCATACATCTAGTACTATTATCATGTATGCATAATTCTGTTTACATTTAATTAGTGGCAAAACTTTATTTTCATGATTATATGTGAGATTTATTGTTCCTGTGAAGCATTAATTGCACTTCTGTATTGATGCCATAATTGAGGTTTTGATTTTCATATATAACTCATTAGACATGCGATATATTTTATAAATTCCTTTGACTAACTATTTAGTCAAATGAATTATCTTTTATGTTATCATCTCCATTTAATTGTGTTCAATCTTTATTATCACATGTTAAAAGGATATCTTTGTAGATCGCACACCATGCAAGAACACCCGGGTTTATATTAGAATAAGTTAAGTTATAGGAATTGCATCATATAATAATTCATTTAGATTATCATTATCCTATTGCAGATCACTCATGAACCACCCATTCTCATCTTAAAACCCATATTGGGAAACTGGTCCCATTATCCCCAGTCGGAGCCACCACTTTAGATGGAAAAGGAGTTGTCTTAAGGTCCAGACCAAGTCGTTATCCCCCATGTTTTGGCAGCAGAATTCTGAAGCCACAACATTGTGAAGCATATATCTCACAATCACAAGCTCTGACACAACATACAGTCTTGGAATTATTTCTGAGTAAATGCATTACCGTGATCACTGATATAATGTCTCTCTCAGCACAATTACAGTCTTGTCTTAACTATGATAAAATGGGTCACAACATATTTATTATGATGTGGTTACTCAACTGTGATACTCTATCTCAGCATACTAAATAGAACCAACATACCTATGATGACGAAGATCTCAATACATGGAGGAAACATAGTCATAGACATGACATACATATAATAAGGTTACACTCTATGTCAACAAGCATTCTGGAAGATGATAATCATGATTTCAGTCATGATCCTCAAGATCATAATATTAATAAAGATATTGATAGAGAATAAGTAATGGCCTTGGTGTTGTAGTAGTAATGACAATCTCAGTGATGCAGTAAAGATGGCTTTAGTGTTGCAATAGTAATGATGATCTCAACAATAAGAAGAGGATTGGTGTCTTGCTCTTGGAGTGGCCTAGTAGGTCAAGGGTTGTGGTCTTCGTATTCGTCAATTGGAATCTCTATAAGAAGAATTTTTTGCGGGTTTTTCTCTCTAAGAGGGAGAGGTTTTGGCCCTGGCAGAAATCCAACATTGTGTGTTCATGTGTCTTTGTTTTGGTAGCTATTTGATGAACTAAGAAGACACACTCTAATAATAACAAGTGAAAACTGTGCTAAGAATAAAAGTTAAAACCCCTCACAAATAGTTATCAATCTAAGAAGAATCAAAATAACTCTAACTTCCCTAGATTTTTCAACACAATCCCCCAACGTAGACCACAAAACATATAGAGAGAGGCACCAAAAGTTTGATTTTGTTCTTCTCTAAAGACTCCCCCAAACTCACACTTCTTTCCACCTCCTGAAAACAAAATTCGCACTTCTCTAGCTCTTCTTGAGATATCAAACTTGCTTGAGAGTGGATGCTCCAAATGACTTCAACCTCCTTGAATATATAAGCTTCTTTTGGGTCGAATGAGGGTCCTTAGGCCGACTTGATCTCTCTTAGGTCGGCATGATGTGGAGGGGACACAATTCATATTTGACTAGATACAAACCTTTTTACATGATTCGAAAGCCCAAGAAGGGTCTCTTCGAATGTACAATGATTTTATAAACTCAATATTAATCCTAGGAGTCCACAATGGGGACTTTGACTAGTATAATGATGACTCTAGCATGAAATCCATGCTTTAATAATTCATTGTTACAATAATAATAATAATAAATCTTTATTCTTTTGACAATTTCATTTCATAATGACTCAAGTACATTATTAAGATCAAACATAGTTACATTTCTAACACTCCCTCTTAAAAAGGGAGTAATGTACATATACAATGGAAGATCTAAAACTATATAAAAACATGAAGAACTTTTAGGCACCACAATGCCATGGACTAGATTCCTAACCAGGTAAATCTATCCAACCAGTCACTCAACAATTTAGGCACCGCAATGCCAAGGACTAGATTCATAAATAGGGAAATCTGTCCAAGTGGGACTATAGTGGACTCAATCTTTCAATCCCTTTAAGTACCATCAGGCTTACTTGCTAACCACCAACCCAAACATACAAGTGTATATCCAAAACATAGCTCAATAACCAACACCACCTTTTTCAACTTCACGATCCATACATCAACACAGAGTGTCAGCGTGATGTCTCCCCCGGTAATGCTTCACTCAGAAAGCCTCAACAAATATCTTTCATTTCCTTACCATCTATACAATTACCAATATCTACCGAACCCAGCAGGTTCCTTAGATATATAAATTTCTTATTGGGAATAGCCTTTGTCAATATGTCTGCTACTTGTTCGTCCATCAGGACATATTCTAACTTCATGATCCCATCCTGCACCAAGTTCCTAATAAAGTGGAACTTATTATTGTTATGTTTTGTCCTCAAATGAAACACAGGATATCCAGACATCTTGATACAACTTTGATTGTCACAATTAATCATAGTAGGACCCAGAGACTTATCGAACAAATCAGTCAGAAGCTTCCTTAACTAAACAACCTCTTTTCCTACTTCACATGCAGCCACATATTCTGCCTCAGCACTACTCAATGCAACAAGATCTTTCTCCCTGCCCATCCATGAGATTATAGCAGCTCCCAGACTAAATCACCCTCCATTAATGCTACTTCCATTGGTCTCATTTCCATGCCAATCAGATTTTGTGAAGCCAATTAACTTGAATTCCTTACTATCATACTTTAGGTAGTGATGTACAGTGCCACGAAGATACCTCAATATATGTTTGGCATTTATCCAGTGATTATGATGAGGCTCCAACTAAAACTAACTAAGAATTTTTATTGTAAAACCTATATCTGGCCTAGTATTTACCATATACATCAGGGAACCCACCAACTGTCGATATGAGGTAGGATCCACAAGACTAGAGTCGGAACTCCTTAACTTCTTAAGGTTGGTGATCATAGGAGTAGTCATCGGCTTATAATCCATCATCCCAAATTTCTACAATAACTTGATGATGCACTTTCCTTGCCCCAAATATATCTCCCTAGGTCTCTGCCATACTTTTAGACCTAGGTAGTAGTGCATCATTCATAGATCCTTAATTTCAAATTTAGTTGCCAACATCTTCTTACATTCTAGAATTCTTCGCTCTACACCTGTGATGAATATATCATCTACATATAGTAAAATAATGACAAGCTCACTATTCATGACCTTTATGTATAGATTTGGATCAGCAATACTCTTCACGAATCCAATTCTAAGTAGATATGCATCCATTCTTGCATACCATGCCCTTGGTGCTTGCTGCAAATCGTATAGGGCCTTCTTGAGTCTGCAAACATGAGAGTCCCTGCTATTCACTTCAAAACCTTTGGGTTGTTTGATGTACACTTCCTCATTAATGGTCCCATTAATAAATGTGGTCTTAACATCCATTTAATGGATATTCCAACCCATTGTAGCAGCCAATGACACCAATGATCTAATGGTAGTGTACCTTGTTGTAGGTGCATAAGTTTCTTCATAGTCAATAGCTTCCTTTTGAGAGAAACCCCTTGCGATGAACCTTACTTTGTACTTGCCTATACTTCCATCAACAACATGTTTGATCTTATAGATCCCCTTCGATGTGATAACTAATTTGTCACTAGGTCTAGGAACGATCTCTCAAACCCCATTCTTCATGATGGATAGATATTCTTCCTGCATAGCTTTCTTCCAAACCTCTTCATGCTCAACTTCGTTGAATGTAGATGGCTCAGCTTCAATTAACTTTGTCATATATGCAGCATAGCCAAAATATCTCTTTGGTCTCTTACTTTCCCTGGAGGACCCTTGCATAGCTTCATGTCCTTCAGCATACTCTAATGTAGCTTTCAACCAATTTGGTCTCTTCCTTGTGGTCGGGACAGCCACCGATTGAATAGGCTCACTTGGTCCTTCTACTTCAACATTTGTAGTAGAGTTCTCATGATGAACTTATTCTTCTTCAAATACGGGAACTTCTTCATCATTAGAATTAATAGGAATATCCTTTGATTTCTTGTAAGCTTGATTTTCATCAAATATGACATCCCTGCTTACTTGAATGTGTCTCCCTTCCTTAATGTAAATTTTATATGCTTTTGAGGAAATACTATAACCAACGAATATTCCCTTGATACTTGTTGAGTCCAACTTCTTTCGCTTGTCTTTTGGAACATGGACATATGTTGGACTTCCAAAGATTTGGAGATGATCCACACTTAGCTTATCCCCTGTGAATACTTCTTCAGGTGTAGTATTATCAAGACTCCTATGAGGACTTCTATTTTGAATGTACACGACAGGCATTGCTACTTCACCCCATAAGAACTTCAATAGACCTTGATCAAGGAGCATAGTTTGAATGCCTTCTTCAATTGACCTATTCTTCCTTTCGGCCAATTGATTTTTCTCAAGTTAGTAGGGAATAATGAGCTCCCTCGTAATACCTGCATCCTTACAATATGCAATCAACTCTTTAGAATTATATTCCCAACCATTGTCAAACTTCAAAGTCTTAATTTTTCTTTTCATTAGAGTTTCCACTTCAACCGTAAACTCCTTGAACTTATCAAATACTTAATCTTTAGTTTTGAGTAGGTAGAGCCGTGTCTTCCTAGAATGGTCATCAATGAATGTTACATAGTAAATATCACCTCTAAGTGATTTATCAAACATGGGTCCGCACACAGCGGAATGGATGAGGTCTAATATTTCTTTAGACCTAGTTTCAGTATTATGAAATGGCTTTCTAGTATGTTTCCCTAAAGAGAATCCTTTGCACACACCTCCATGGTTTAACTTCATATTAGGAATACCATCAACCAGTTGACTAAGAGTAGGGATGACCCTATAATGAAGATGACCATACCTTCGATGCCATAGTTCAATGGGACTTATTATATGAACCAAAGCTTGAGGAGATGGTGTGATAACCTGGTAAAGGCTTCCTTCACATGTTGAGAAATATTAGGGCATCAGTAGTTAGGAGATTTCTCTTCTTGATAATTTATTTTGGTATACTTTTACTTCTTGGATTATGATCTTCTCTTTGTTATGTTATTATTTATTTCTTTTCATCGAGACAATTACCAAATAAACAATAGAAGACAAGAGACACAGTATGTAGGCTAGTTAGCCAGGGCCAAAACCTCTCACTCTTTGAGAGGAAAACCCAATCAGAAATTCTTCTTATAGATATTCAATTGATGAATATCAATACCATGACAAAGACCCTTGACACTGGAATCCTCCTAAGACCAAGTAACTAGCCTCATTGATGCTCTTCGTCTTCCCTTTCTCAACTTCCTTCTCAAACTTCTCTTCTCAGCTTCTTAGAGAATCTCGGTCTCTTAGGTCAATCCTATTCTAGAAACCCTAGAACAATATTCACTCCTTGATTACTCTCTTCAAGAGAGAGAGACCTACAACACTTCTACTCGGCTTCTTCTTGCGAGATCCTTTACTTAAACAAGGTCACCTCAATGCAGAAGCAAGTTCTTCAAACTTCTCTATCTGCGTTTGGATCTAGTACCTTTGCATGTGGGAGAGTATACAAGCCTAGATCAAACTTCCCAAAAGTATCCCTCCCCTCACTATCCTTCCTTTGTTCTTCACTTATCTTTTCTAGTCCTTGGCACTTATGATTGTAGGCTCTTCTTCACCAAATTTCTTGCCTCGAAATGAGGCTGAGTGTTGCTATATATACATGGTGTCTCATGTCCTTTCAGCCTACATGATTACTTGAGGGAGAGCTACCATGATCTTCTAGGTTTCTGCATTCATTGTAGGCTGACTTGAAGAGGGCTAGTGACAAGGTATTGGAAGATGACTTTGCATATACAAGTGTGACTCTTTACAAAGTGTAACATGACTTCATTACATGGAAATGACTTGTCGGATAAATCAATCTTGTAGATAAGACTGATCTCCCTAGTATCAGAAGATAGTCTAGCAACAAACAGACAAACAAATCTATCTTTCTCTATACATGTACAATTTGTAAATAAATACTATAAAGGTGTTAAGACCCTACCTTAAATCTAATGCTTGTTCGTAGTAGCCATCCTTTAATCATTCGAAAGATTTACCTTTGAGGACCTACAATCACCAACAAGCAAACATTAAATAACACCTGTGTAGCGAATATCATAGATCATGTCTATTATGGTGATCAAGGAATCCATAAAATAAACCACGAATCAACAACTTATTGAGAAAAAAAAACTTATTTGTATTAACTCTGAAGTAGAAGAACCTTACAACCTTTTCAGCCTTGATGTTGAACAAGCTCTTCCTCGGGTTCGAAACAGGAATTTCCTTTACTTTGACAAGCCTTGCACTCTTCCAAATGAGATCATAGAGGTATGAAATCTCTCCTCATAAAAACTCAACTAAGAAGACTAAGTTCGAATAGCCTCGAAAATATTTAGCTTCTAACCTGTCAAGTAACCAACCCAATGCTTCTTTCTATAGTGTAGGGGAGGAGGTTACAAGTCCACCTATGAAGGGATAGAATCCTCCTTCAAAGGGATAAGCTCCTCACATCAAGGGGTTAGCTCCTTAAGGTATGGGATGCATGAACCTTAAGAGAGCGAACTTGCCACCTCAACATTCCTTCAAGAAGCTTCTAGAAATGACTGAAAGTGAGTTTTTAGACTGTACTCACACCTTTTTAACTTTTACAGGGGTCTGCACCCATAACACAGAGACAGACGGTCAGGTGCACAGGAGACATGACCATTAGGTGTAGGACTGCAGGTAATGCAAAGAGAAAGTGTGGAACCATAGTTTTAGAGAATTTTAAGGGATTTATCTTATTCTTAGGGCTTGATATGAGGAATTCAGGCCTAAGACTTGCAAAGGTGGAAAGTATGAGTGGTAATGGACTCATACAGATTGCAGAATGTCAAGGTGATAATTTTTAGTGCAACAGATTGCCCCCTCAAGTGCGAAGTCTGTAATAGATGAAGATAGAGTCTGTCATTTATGAAGAGTGAAGTACTTTATCATTTGAAGGATCATCCTGTGGACACCCCAGTCAGAACCTGTAAAAACATTCAATGCAAAATATATATATGTAGACATATCATTGCTGAGGTAGGCATTCCCATACTCAAATCAAAACTGACTAGAAAATAGACTAAACTTTCTCGATACATGAATGATTTTGTAATACATCAAGAGTATAAACATGTGTAGACACAGTATGGGTGCATCCATCTGTTTATGAATAGTCTACTGTGTAATGAATAGAAAAATTCCTTGCAGCCTAGATGGTAGAAACTAGATCCAGGGTCTTGATTTCCACTTCCTGAACTAGTACGATTCTATCCATGTGAATAAATGTGTCGAAGTCGAACATGGTAGAAACCACTTGATTACCAGTCAATGATGTGAACTGTTAAGAAGTGTGAGAGAAGCCACCAATAATGTCAATGGCTCTCAAAGTACTCAGTACAATCCATGAAATCTGAATAAATGAGCCGAAGTCGAACATGTTATAGAATCCTTTGATCGAAGGTCAATGATGCAACCTATCATTGAAGGTGAGAAACCTACCATTAGGGAATGAAGATTTCAAGGTACTGATGATTTCTAGATCAACTTCCTAGATAATGAGCTGATGTCGATAGAAAACAATCCGTCATAGGCAAGCCCACAACACAAAATCATAGAACAAGTTTTGAAGAAATATATCAGCAAGGACTGACTCAGGGATGGTCAAAATGGATGACAGATAATTTGTAGATGAATGGTTTGTTTGAACTAATCTCTTAAACACATAATGACACTGCAGATGGCTTGGTGACAATTGACCCAAAGCTAATACCCAGAAATCGACTGAAGACTTTCAATGTGGTTTGATTCATTGTTAGGCAAAGGATTTCCCAACCTAGGTGAAAAAAAAGTGTCGTGTTCAAGAGTGGTTAACAACATTTCTAAAAAACAAAGTGTAACAAACAGGTTCATTTTTCTCTCTTTTCCCCCACCATTTCTGACAAGTACCTCTTTATTTTTGACAAGCTTGAGGAGGATAACACTTGCTTGTTTACAAGCTCATCCTTTGGATGAGTCCAACTTAGTTTAAAATTCGAACCCTAAGAAGGAGTGGTTCGTTCCTGCGTCAACCTAATTAAAAAATGAAATTGGGTGTTTGGAGCATAGTTCCTTGTCTTGTGTCAAGCTTGTTAAAAAATGAAACAAGGATTATGGAGCATAGTTCCTTGTCTTGTGTCAAGCTTGTTTAAAAAATGAAACAAGGGTTATGAGAATAGTTCTTTTACTGTGTCAACCTCATTAAAAAAATGAAACAAATCCCTTTCCAAATCGAGTCTTTGAGTCTTTCCAAGATCTCAAAAGCGAACTTTCATTCCATCCACCTCATTGAATGCAATGAAGTTTGGGGGCCATGTACCTCGATTTGAGTCATTATGCCAGGGGCATGCAAACTTATAACAAGCATAGTTTTTTGTTTCAAGATTGTTTAAACATGAAACTAAATCCAAGCAAAGTTCTCCATGGTTCAAGCTTGTGTAAAAATGAACCCATACCCGATTTACATCTCGTGATTGCCATTTTTTACGCTAAATTCTGCTAGATGAGCCTTGGTTGTCTTCATTCCATCTCCACCATCTCTTTGGATGATCATATGCTTTCACTTGGTTGTTTTTCCTTTCCTAAGGGACCACAACGATGAGTGGTTTTATTATCCAACCTCTTAACCATTACATGTTTTGAGCAGTTCCACCATTGCCGGAACCAGTTGCTACCCTTTATACCACTCGTTCCTCTAGGACGAGTCTTCTTTAAGCTCTTTTCTAACTTTTAAAATATGAAAAGATTGCCGAGTTTTTCCCTTTTAGCTTGTTAAACATAATAAAAAGGTGGTCCACTTTCAGCTCTTTTCTGACCGTATGAACATGAAAAGATCGTCGGACTTTTGTCGTTTCAGGTTCGATATTGGTTTTGAAATGACGTGTCTTCGATCAATTTTTTACTTTTTCGAATTGGAGCCACTAATTATGAAAAGTACTCCTTGATCGTAATGGTCAAGCGGTTCTATCGAGTATTATTTTATATTTTTTTGGCTCAAGGGACACAAATTTACAAAAAAGGACCCCCCTTGGAGTTTTCTTTTCCATCTCTTTTTCAAACTCTCTAAACATGAAAAAGACTTTGAGTTTTACCTATGTCGAACTCATTAAACCCTGACGACATTGGACTCGTCACCATGACGAAACTAGAATCCCCTTTAAACCCTTTTCAGACTCGATAAATATGAAAAGATTATCGAGCGCTTGTATTTTCCGACTCGTTAAAGTACTGGAAATGTCATCCCTCCTATATTATTTTATCATTTTTCAGAACTAAGGGATTATTTTATGAAAAAGCACCCCCATGGAGCTTTCTTAAGTTTTTCTTCTGACTCCCTAAAATTGAAAAACACCGAGTTTTTCCTATACTGGATTCGTTAAAATTTAACAATAAAGAACCTATTCAATTTTAAACAGGAACGAACCACTCCTTCTTAGGGTTCTAATTTTAAACTAAGTTGGACTCATCTGAAGGATGAGCTTATAAACAAGCAAATGTTATCCTCCTCAAGCTTGTCAAAAATAAAGAGCTACTTGCTAGAAATGGTGGGGGAAAAGAGAGAAAAATGAACCTGTTTGTTACACTTTGTTTTTTAGAAAAGTCATTAACCACTCTTGAACACGACATTTTTCATTCACCTGGGTTGGGAAATCCTTTGCCTAACAGTTAATCAAATCACATTGAAAGTCTTCAGTCGGTTTCTGGGTATTAGCTTTGGGTCAATTTTCACCAAGCCATCTGTAGTGTCATTATGTGTTCAAGAAATCAGTTCAAACAAACCATTCATCTGCAAAATATTTGTCATCCATTTTGACCATCCCTAAGTCAGTCCTTGCCGATATATTTCTTCAAAACCTAATCTATGATTTGGTGTTGTGGGCTTGCCTATGACAGATCACTTTCTATCGACATCAACTCATTATCTAGGAAGTTGATCTAGAAATCATCAATACCTTGAAATTTGCATGCCCTAATGGCAGGTTTCTCACTTTCGACAATAGGTTGCATCATTGACCTTTGATCAAAGGATTCTATGACATGTTTGACTTTGGCTCATTTTTTCACATTTCATGGATTGTACTGAGTACTTTGAGAGCCATTGACATTACTGGTGGTTTCTCGCACACTTGTTAACAATTCCACATCATTGGCTGGTAATCGAGTGGTTTCTACCATGTTCGACTTCAACACATTTATTCACATGGATAGAATCGTACTAGTTTGGGAAGCAGAAATCAAGATCCTGGATCTAGTTTCTACCATCCAGGCTGCGAGGAATTTTGTTATTCATTATACAGTGGACTATTCATAAACAGATGGTTGTGTCCATACTGTATCTACATATGTCTATACTCTTGATGTATTACAAAATCATTCCTGTATCAAGATAGTTTAGTCAGTTTTCTAGTTAGTTTTAATTTGAGTATGGGAATGCCTACCTCAATGATGATATGTCTACATATAAATATTTTTCATTGAATGTTTTTATAGGTTCCAAGTGGGGTGTCCACAAGATGATCCTTTAAATGATAAAGTACTTCACTCTTCATAAATGATAGACTCTATTTTCATCTATTATTACGGACTTTGCACTTTAGGGGGAAATCTATTGCACTAAAAATTGTCACCTTGACATTCTACAATCTGTGTGAGTCTATTACCACTCATACTTTCCTCCTTTTCAAGTCTTAAGCCTCAGTTCCTCATATCAAGCCTTGAAAATAAGAGAAATCCCTCAAAAGTCTCTAAAACTCTAGTTCCGCACTTTCTCTTTGCATTACCTACAATCCTGCAACTAATGGTCATGTCTCCTGTGCACCTAACTACTCTGTCTCTATGTTATGGATGCAAACCCCTGTAAAAGTTAAAAAGGCGTGAGTACATTCTAAAAACTCACTTTCAGTCATTTCTAGAAGCTTCTTGAAGGAATCTTGAGGTGGCAAGTTCTCTCTCTTAAGGTTCATGCATCCCATACCTTAAGGAGCTAACCCCTTGATGTGAGGAGCTTATCTCTTTGAAGGATGATTCTATCCCTTCATAGATGGACCTGTAACCTCCTCCCCTACACTATAAAAAGAAGCATTGGGTTAGTTACTTGAGAGGCTAGAAGCTGAATATTTTCGAGGTGAAACGTTGTTGGAACTTAGTCTTCTTAGTTGAGTTTTTATGAGGAGATATTACATACCTCTATGATCTCATTTGGAAGAGTGCAAGGCTTGTCAATGTAAAGGAAATTCCTGTTTCGGGTCCCAGGAAGAGCTTTTTCAACATCAAGGTTGAAAAGGTTGTAAGGTTCTTCTACTTCAAAGTTAATACAAATAAGTTTGTTTTTCTCAATAAGCTATTGATTCATGGTTTATTTTATGGATTCCTTGATCACCATAATAGACATGATTTATGATATTTGCTATGTAGGTGCTATTTAATGTTTTCTTGTTTGTGATTGTAGGTCCTCAAAGGTAACTCTTTCAAACAATTGAAGGATGGATACTACGAACAAGCATTGTATCTAAGGTAGGGTCTTAACAACTTTATAGTATTTATTTATAAATCGTATATGACTAGAGAAAGATAGATTTGCTTGTCTATTTGTTGCTAAACTATCTTCTGATACTAGGGATATCGGTCTTGTCTACAAGATCGATTTATTCGGCCAACAAATTTATAACGAGCTTGACACAAGATAAGGAACTATGCTCCAACCCGGTTTCATTTTTTAACGAGGTTGACACAGGAACAAACTATCCTCGACACATACGGTTTCATTTTTAATGAGGCTGACACAGGAACAAACTATCCTCGAGCTTGATTAGGAATCAGAAAACAACTGTATAGCCTAATATGCAATTTCAAAGGGACTCAAAGGCATTGCGCCATCAAATGAATCCACCTCAGAATCGGAAGGTACAATTCGAGGATCATCAAAAGTAATAGTATTCAATGAAATCATATGAATATTTGCAATAGAAGGTTATATGTTAGGAGGAGGGAAGGAAAAAGTTCCCAGTAAACTAGAATCTCTAATCAAACCTATGCCAACATCCTTGTAAGGGATAGTCATTTTACTGATGTGTTGAACACTATTTGTAGAGGCTGGGTCGGATGAGACATGAGTCAGCTAGTCTATCGTAATGATATTTCCATTATGAGGAAACTTGATAAGCCGAAAGACCAATGAAACAATAGCAGTCATAGCATAAGACCAACTGCAACCCAGGAGAAGGTTGTAATCTAGAGGAGCATCAACCACTTCCACATCTAGATTTATTGTATTGCCTTCGACCTCTATAGGTAAATCCTGCAAAATACCAAAAGGATGGAACCCTCAGCCATCAAAAGCCTTTAGAATTGTCGGAGACTGGTTAAGTGTGGGAGAACCAAGCGATGTCCAACACTGGATTGACATAATACACGTAGAAGCCCCTTCATCAATCACAATCCGAAAGCAAGGTCTGTTTTTGACTAAAAATGGAATCTGGAAAGCCATTTGATGAGGTAGGCGAGGTGTACTATTCTCTAAATCAAAGATTATTAGGTTCAAATCCTGTATGTCGACAGCCCCTATAGCAGACAATAGTAATTTACGTTGTGCTGGGCATGATTGCAACACTTCCAAAGCCAACATTGCTTAAGGGGAAATAGCTAAGTCTTCAACAATGTTATAATTCTAAGCAGCTCTCGCATGTGGATTGAAAGTTGATTCCGAAATATACCTTTAGCAGGCAGTTTGATTACTAAGTCAAGGTTGGGTTTTTCAATCTGTAGCAGATCAGAACCACGAGGAGGTGTCGTTGATGTGTTTGAATTAGAAGATTCTACTTCTTTACCATCAATAGAATTTTTACTATCATAATCTTGCAATCGCATCACTATCCTGACATGAGACATCATCATAATGGGTTCTTCTGAGGTATTTGAGGAAGAAGCAACCATCTAACTATCTTGAGTAGGAAAAGGATCCTTCAAGACAGTAGGCGTTTGAGAATCTTTAACAAATTTCGAAACCTTTGCTCGATGTGGACATTCTTTGGTAAAATGATCCTCGTCGCAAATGAAACAAGGCTATTGAGGTTTCCGTTTTTCTTCAATAGATTCATTTTTATCTATTTTATCTTTTGAATTTTGTTTGTTTTTGTTCTTCCCCTTCTCTTTACTACCGGATTTGGTCGTAGAAGAATCTACGACATGGACGTCGGTAGAAACTTCAGTGGAAGAATCTCCTTTCGGGGAATCAGGTAAAGTTATTTTAGGAGAAGAATTCTTTGAATATTTCTTCTTGCTTTTATTACTAACTGAACCTATCATACCATCAGTAGCATGAGACCCTGAAGGAGGTGTATTTATTTGACCGTGTTTTGGAAGTTCAGGGATTTTTTCATGTAAAGTACCTGACTGCGTATAGACGAGGTCAAGGTATTGAGCCTAAGCAATGACTTGCTCTTCAATGACAACTCCTCCCTTAGATACATCTTCAGTGATTTTTGGTAACAATGATTTAATGAACCATTCCACTAAAATTTGATCTGGAATGAAAACTTTCACTAAACGCCTTCTACGTCGCCATTCATGAATATGATTAGAAATATATGTGGACGTGGATTGTTTTAGTGAAGTTAACAGTTTTGTGCCATTGTCGTATCTGACAGGCAACTAAAAATGAGTTAAGAAAGAAGTGGCTAACTGATTGAAACTATTAAAAGAGCCTCGTGGTAACTCAATGTACCATTTGGCAACTAGACCAATAAGAGTTCATTGAAAAAGATGCAATCGAATTGAATCATCAATAATTGAATTAGATGCACACCAAAGGTGATAAGTCATAATGTGATTTGACAGATCCTCTCCTGACTTACCCTCGAATTTCGGGATATCACTGGGCAACTTATTAGGCATTGGAGGCAAATACGAAAGATAGTAAATTGAATCGTTCATAAGGCATGACAAATCAGGTAAATCCAAAGTTGTAATAAATCATAACTAATGATTAGGGTCGTGAAAACCTTGAGTAACAAGACTAGATCCAAGAGGAGGATATTCAGGATAACCTGCAATTGGATTTGCATTAGGAATGTTATAATCTCCTGGGAAACCAAGATTAACTGGAGCAAACTAGGGTTGTTGAGGTTGTTGATAAGTATAGCCAGGATATGGTTGATACTGATAAACTGGGTTTGGTACAGTAGGACCAAATTGATATTGTCCCTGGTATGGTTGATAGGTAAATTGTGGTTGACTTGTAGCAATCGTACTTGGACTAGCTTGTCCTGTAGGCATCTAGACCAAAGTCTAAACTGTAGGTCCTAATTGTGGCATAGAGACTTGACTACTTAGCATTGATGCAGGGATAGTAGAAACCGGAGCTACAGATACTCTAGAAACAGGTGTGGTAGGTTGAACAGAGGTTGTAGTAGTTGCAGCAGTTTGAGGTGAGCTAGGCCCAGGCTGCTGAACTAAACCAGGTGCAGGGGTTTGAACAATAGGTTAGACAAGTTGCTGGGTTGGACTAGAAACCAAAGGATGTCCAAGTTGATTAGATAACTGCACATTAGGTTGCATAGTCTATTGAGTTTGAGGTGGATTCCACACCATGTTAATTCTGGGGTATGGACTCATAACAGGTTGTGCATATGGAGGACCATAACCTGGTTGAACATAGGGTTGATAATTAAGCGGTACATTTCCAACTCCTTGTAAAAATGATTGACTAGAAGGTGGTTGGAAACCTTAAGTTGGGAACTGACCTTGAGGTTGATAACCCTGAGGCACGTATTGATTCTAGGGTTGAAAAGCATCCTGAGGAGTATACTGAGTCTAGGGTTGACCTTGGGGTATGTATTGTCCTGAAGGTATGTATTATCCTGAAGGTGTGTACTATCCTTGAGGTTGCCCCCCAGGTGGTAACTGACTACCCTAAGGATGCCCCTCAAGCGGTAACTGACTACCTTGAGGTTGTCCCCCAGGTGGTAACTAACTACCTTGAGGTTTCCCCTTAGGTAGTAACTGACTACCTTGAGGTTGCCCCCCAAGCGGTAACTGACTACCTTGAGGTTGAGGATTTGGAATACTACCAGACATCATAATGTTTTGGTCTGCGTTCAACGTTTTAGTTCCATTACTACCATGTGATAATTGATGTTCAATCAATCGAGGAGTTGCTCCTGAAAAAGTACCATAGAGTGACTGGTACCCCGAAGGAACAGAAGGACCACCATATAAAAATGTTTCCAGTGATTGGGAAAACATAGACGACCATCTTGACATGATCGATGAAGGATAATAACCTCTTGGTGTAGGATGAAAATAATCACACGCAAACAAACAAAATTTCAATAAAAGCACCTAAAGTCTCTAAAGAAACAAACAACTGGATCACACGCCTAAAAAATCTAAGAGTTCAAACCACACACAAACAGTAACTTCCTGTACTAAAAACACTAGTTAATGATGAAATCCAACTTTGTAGAAGTTTAATACAGAAAAGGCGATTGGAATAGTTACCCGGACAACTTGATTAATGAAACAGACTGGCACAAGTTTCTTCACAAAACCATTTCGAGGGAAGAGAACCCCCCAGAGAGTCTAAGTGAGTCTAGTCGACATCTGCTCCAGGTACAGTGAGATCCTTCCTTCACCATCACCTTAGAAAATAATCTTAAGTTTATGGACACTAAGGTTACCAACAACAACAAATACAACTGGGGGAACAATCTACGATCCGATCTACGTGCAAGGGTAGAGTAACAAAGCTCAATCCCCTTGAAGGCTTGTTATAGACATTTTTGGGCACTTCAACCCCAATCATAAATGTCCATAAACTGAGGGCTCCTAAGTCCCTAAAAGTGTTGCTTCACTGCCTAAAGGAACAAGGTCAGCTGATTACATTATCTCCCAAAAGTTCTCCACTAAAAACTGCTCATAAATGGTCAAAAATGGACCATACTAAAAAGCCCAGTGCAGAGGGTGCGATGCATATCACCTTCCCAGTGTACAAGGTGTGATGCATACTAAATTTCTCCTCTGAAGGGTGCGATGGTCGGGAATGGACAAATGGTAGGGACAAAATGCGAGGTGGAAGATCATGGAATCTTCCAGAAGCTTCCCCTCTGACACTTGCCTCTCTGTTTTCAACCAGGGATGAGTAAGAGATCATCATTTTCTAAGTGGAAGTAGGAACTATCGGAGAGAGGACACTAATCAAGATCCCAGAAGATGACTCACCTCCCTATAATTATCTATATATGGATCCCTCATCACAGAGATCCAGAGGCTGGAATTTTGTATCTTATAGAGAAGTGTTGTTGGT
>APFE030378775.1:7011-51545 GCA_000404065.3 Pinus taeda | reverse complement strand
ATTTTAATGTATTTATTTTTTCAAAGAAAGATATTTATTGTTTGATTTTACTAGTTAGTCAGTTAGCCTATAAATAAGCTGCATCAAACAGGAATATTGTGGATACTGGTAATTTGACTAAGTCATATTTACCTAATCTATTCTAACATTACAACCCGAATATTGTGGAAACTGGTAATTTGACCAAGTCATATTTACCTAATCTATTCTAACATTACAACCGTGACATGAAAAATTTAATGATACTTTAAAAACTTAAAGGTTTTTAAACATAGGCCTTAAAAAAGTTAGATTAATATAAAGAAATATCATGACAAATTTCATGTAGTATTACTTAAAATGAATGACTTTAAATTGTGATACAATAAAAATAAAAATAAATTACTTCAATTGTGATACGAGGAAAATGAAAACTTGTGTTAAGAAAAATGTCATAAAGTATTACTAAAAAGGGACGCTCTTATGTATTAATATGCAAAGTTAGGCTAAAAAAACTTTTAATACTTTTCTTTTACAAACCCACTTCTCCATATAAATCTTAAATAACTTTTTATACATTTTCTTTTCTACAAACCCACTTCCCTATATAAATCTTAAATAATTTTTTATAGATGAAAATAGGTATTTATCTCTGAAATCGTTAAATGAAAAGTCGAAAACCACGATATTATTTATTTAAATTTGAGTTTGCTTAATTAAATTACTAAGTGAAAATCCTTTTTTCTAAAAAGAAACTAATTATTACATCGTAATATTATAATATTGTAAAAAAATATTAAAAAAAGATTAAGTTGAAAGTAAATATTAAAACTATAATATTGTAATATTTTTTGTTTTTTAATTAGTTAAATTTTAATGTATTTATTTTTTTCAAAGGAAGATATGTATTGTTTGAATTTACTAGTTAGGCAGACAAATAATCCTGGACGTCTTTACCTATAAATAAGCTGCATAAAACACGAATATTGTGGATACTGGTAATTTGACTAAGTCATATTTACCTAATCTATTCTAACATTACAAATAGGAATATTGTGGATACTGGTAATTTGACCAAGTCATATTTACCTAATCTATTCTAACATTACAACCCTGGCATGAAAAATTTAATGATAATTTAAAAACTTAAAATATACTACTTATCTCTGAAATCGTTAAAGGAAAAGTATTTATTTAAATTTGAGTTATCTTAATTAAATTACTAAGTGAAAATGCTTTTTTCTAAAATAAAGCTAATTATTACATCAGAATATTATAATATTGTAAAAAAAATATTAAAAAAAAGTAAGTTGAACGTAATTATTAAAACTATAACATTGTAATATTTTTTGTTTTTTAAGTAATTAAATTTTAATGTATTTAGTTTTTCAAAGAAAGATATTTATTGTTTGATTTTACTAGTTAGTAAGACAAATAATCCTGGATGTCTTTAGCCTATAAATAAGCTGCATCAAACAGGAAGATTGTGGATACTGGTAAGTTGACTAAGTCATATTTACCTAATCTATTCTAACATTACAACCCGAATATTGTGGAAACTGGTAATTTGACCAAGTCATATTTACCTAATCTATTATAACATTACAACCTTGACATGAAAAATTTAATGATACTTTAAAAACTTAAAGGTTTTTAAACATAGGTCTTAAAAATGTTAGATTAATATAAACAAATATCATGACAAATTTCATGTAGTATTACTTAAAATGGATGACTTTAAATTGTGATACAATAAAAATAAAAATAAATTACTTCAATTGTGATACGAGGAAAATGAAAATTTGTGTTAAGAAAAATGTCATAAAGTATTACTAAAAAGGGACGCTCTTATGTATTAATATGCAAAGTTAGGCTAAAAAAACTTTTAATACTTTTCTTTTACAAACCCACTTCTCGATATAAATCTTAAATAACTTTTTATACATTTTCTTTTCTACAAACCCACTTCCCTAGATAAATCTTAAATAATTTTTTATAGATGAAAATAGGTATTTATCTCTGAAATCGTCAAAGGAAAAGTCAAAAACCACGATATTATTTATTTAAATTTGAGTTTGCTTAATTAAATTACTAAGTGAAAATCCTTTTTTCTAAAAAGAAACTAATTATTACATCGTAATATTATAATATTGTAAAAAAATATTAAAAAAAGATGAAGTTGAACGTAATTATTAAAACTATAATATTGTAATATTTTTTGTTTTTTAATTAATTAAATTTTAATGTATTTATTTTTTTCAAAGAAAGATATGTATTGTTTGATTTTACTAGTTAGGCAGACAAATAATCCTGGACGTCTTTAGCCTATAAATAAGCTGCATCAAACACGAATATTGTGGATACTGGTAATTTGACTAAGTCATATTTACCTAATCTATTCTAACATTACAACCCGAATATTGTGGATACTGGTAATTTGACCAAGTCATATTTACCTAATCTATTCTAACATTACAACCCTGGCATGAAAAATTTAATGATAATTTAAAAACTTAAAGGTTTTTAAACCTAGTACTTATCTATGAAATCGTTAAAGGAAAAGTCGAAAACCACGATATTATTTATTTAAATTTGAGTTATCTTAATTAAATTACTAAGTGAAAATCCTTTTTTCTAAAATAAAACTAATTATTACATCATAATATTATAATATTGTAAAAAAATATTAAAAAAAAATTAAGTTGAACTTAATTATTAAAACTATAATATTGTAATATTTTTTGTTTTTTAATTAATTAAATTTTAATGTATTTATTTTTTTCAAAGAGAGATATTTATTGTTTGATTTTACTAGTTAGTCATACAAATAATCATCGACGTCTTTAGCCTATAAATAAACTGATTTCTCAAAGTAGCCTTCTGCGCTCTATTTTCATCCGACGATATTGTTGTAGAAAAATCAACTATGTTTTCCATATAACAATTTACAGGGATTTGTTTCTGAGCATTTCAAACATTCTTCCTTACAACACAATCTTCCCATACAAAACAAATGCCGAGGGCACAGGAACACGAACTGAGGATTAGCAACTGATCATACCAGTAGCCACGCTCATGGGCATTTTCCAGTTTGAATTCAAAAACACGATTTTAGCCAACTTTACAGCACGGTTTCATTTTCATTTCCAATGAAAAGCAACTAACAAGGGTATACATACAGTGAACAATAGACAGCAATTGGCCAGGCCAGGAATAATGAAATTGGGTGGTTCAAACTTTCAGAGTTTGGATTTTCCCAGTTAGTCCCTTCAGCTTCTTTCTAAATAGGTCACAGAAAAACCCCAACAAAGAAGAGAGAAACATGAGAAGACGTTTTGGCCTACAAGAGAGACAAAGAACAGAATGGCTTCACTGGAAGATAAATTAGAGGCCTTCAAACTGCAGTTTGCTGAGTTGACTCTGATTGTGAAAGAACAGCAACATTAATAAACAACAAAAGGCATTCCTTTAGGGAATTACTAAGATCACCAAGCTGAAAATATCCCTTCTTAACTTAAACCTACTCTGCCGTGAAAAAAATTAACAGCAACCTAAAAAGGATTGTTGCTCTAAGAGCAGAACTGGTTGCAAGGAAAGAAGAACAGGAGAACCTGGTTGCAAGCAAAGAGGACCATAAGGACTTGGTTGCTAAGATGAAATTTGTAAGCATCACCTCTTTAGTATTTTGATTGTCCACTAAATTCTTGCCATGATTCAAACTGTACAAGCCTCCATATATTGACCGAACAAAGACATCTTTATAGTTATAATTTTAACTCATAGTTTAGATCTACATTCAAAGGATAAAACCTACAGCTACCAGAAAACTGAATTTAGTTTTTCCCTATCAGAACCTCAGATATGTAAATGCTAAAACTCTCTGAGATAAAATTCAGGAGTGCACACTAAAAAGTTAAAAACACACCATTCCATGAGTTCGAATAAAGCAGCAAAACTAATCTGAAATCTTGAAGACATAAAAGACAGGCTCCAACAGAAATCACAGAAGCCGATCAAACGAAACTCAGGGTTAATAAAACTTAAGTTTAATAAAAAAGCATAAAGAAAAAAACTCTTACAGCAGAGACGTTAAATAGATCATACCTTCTCAAATAACCATTACGTGAAAGATATGAATCCTGGAACGTTGGCAATTGGGTTTTAATTGGCCTGCAATTAATAATCAACGTGATGATAATAATTGATACTGAGGGGGAGGAAGTAAATAATAAGATATTAAAATGAAAAATGGTTATATTAATAAGTTATAACTTGAAACTATACTATGTTATAGAAATTAAAAGTACACCTTTATAAATATGGCATATTATATTAACACAATTAAAACATTATAAATATGGCATATTATATTAACACAATTAAAACATTATGGTAAGTGAAAGGGAAATAAAAATCAATAGATTACCAGTAAAATCAGTGAGCCGGCTCCGGAATTGAAAAGGCACCAGCAATTAATTGCTTGCTGCTGCAGGCACTTATCAGGCCATTAATGGCGGCACACATTGATACTGAGAAAAGACGGAATGATACGCAGGTCTAGTTAACACAGCAAGGTATAATAAAAAGCATGGAGTTAAAGCTTAAGGAATCCTAATTTTATAGGAGAATGGCACTGCTAAATGGTTAGTTGGCACCGACATGAATAATATATTTAGAAAGATACAGACAGAGCCGTACCCTCTGTCAAATTCATATATTATCTTTCTAAATATAATAGAATATATGAGAGCCGTACCCTCACGCCATCTGATTATTATCTAATATCATTCAGAAAAGAATAGATAACATCCTACCCACCAATCCAACAGAATATATATCTGGTCCTACGCCATTGAGAATGTGTACCCTCCACGCCATCTGTATATTCGAATACATATCCTAATATACGCAACGCTAAAATAGGTGTATTTCAATCGTAGGTTCCGGAAACATGCGGAACCACGTGGATCACAGCTATTTAATTTTCGCAGACGGAAAAAAAAATGGTAGGAAACCATGCCAGATGTCAACAGGAAATTGAAATAGTTATTATTTCCAATATGCCGAGACTCTGTAACTGAGAAAAGCATTCGAACAGGAGGTAATCTTCAGAAAAAATAGGTAACTTCCTGGCCAAGAATCAACAGAATAATCCGACCTACGCGCATTGAGAATTTGTACCCTCCACGCCATCTGTATATTCGGTTCCATATCCTAATTACGCAGCGCTGAAATAGGTGTATTTGAATCGTAGGTTCCGGAAACATGCGGCACCACGTGGATCACAGCTATTTAATTTTCGCAAACGGACAAAAATGGTAAGAAACCATGCCAGATGTCAACAGGAAATTGAAATAGTTATTATTTCCAATATGCCGAGACTCTGTAACTGAGAAAAGCATTCGAACAGGAGGTAATCTTCAGAAAAAACAAGTAACTTCCTGGCCAAGAATCAACAGAATAATCCGACCTACGCGCATTGAGAATTTGTACCCTCCACGCCATCTGTATATTCTGGTTCACATCCACCGTTGAAAATGTGTTATCTGATCAAACGACTCACAGTAAAAGTGTTGACGAAAAGTTCATGCATAGGAAAGGCCTATCGGCCTAAATATATACAATGTATTGTTTTATATGAAAAATGGATCTGCAGGGGTTTGAACCTTCAACCCATCAACAACCAACACACTAAACATAACTCGCCAACCAACCTGATAGGCAGCAGGCCTTTGTAATATTTGTTGGTGCAATATTATTTAAAGCAACCCAATCATTCGATGGATAGAGGAGGTTTGATGGGGCAAAAAGTAGATCGATGAAACCAAGACAAAGCGTCGAGGGTCGAGTGGAACCTTACGTGTGGAATCCTGCATACATGTTTTTTTAGAAGAATATTCCGAGGGTATAATCCTTAGAGTATTCTCATGAATATTCCCATAATATTATGCTACTGTGGAATCTTGGAGATTCTCAGGGGGTTTGGAGCTGACAGTGTCAGAATCTAGTCGATTTTATACTCATTTTTCCCATAATTTCTCAAAAATTTCACTAGCGAAGTCAAATTTGGGACCCATTTTCAGGTCACTCCTCAAAGTGAGGTATAATGACGTATTTTTCCATGTACTTGCCTTTTGTTTCGTTGAGATAATTTATAGGTGTCACCACTTTGAAGCTAGGCCCAGAGACGTAGCTCATACATTGTGAGTGAACTCCATTATCAAATATTGGTGCATTGTCTTTATGGTATATTTATGTGTTCATTCTTCTTAAATTGTTGCATTTATGGCTTTACATGATCTTTTATGCAATTCTACTAACATCACCGAAGAAAAGATCTTGGATTATGTTGGTATCAGAGCAATCTTTTTTATGTGAGTTGTGAGTGTGGACGATAACCAAGGCCAAACTCAAAGAGGGAGAAGGAAAAATCAAGCCTTTCGACCCTGAGATTGGATGTGGTGATCGAAATCTAGATTAGGGATAAAAATTTGCTCAAAACTCAAAGTGCTCAAAATCACTCAAAACTTGAATGATCGTGTCCATCTCAGTGATACAATCCCAACGCAACTCATTTCATTCAAAACGGAGTTCGTATGAGAAAGATAGAGACTTTTGTTTGCTTTGCTAAACATGCAAAATTTGGGTACATGGTTGACTGGGATGTTGACTAGGCATCCGTATCACCCAATCAACAAAAACAATATTCCAAGGAATATTCCCAGAATATTTTGATAGGTGGCTCAATCGAATGGTGACAAGTGTCAGCACATTATTTGGTCAAGGGCATTGAGGTGGACCAATGAGAGGCTGACACATGGCAAGCCCGGAGGCCACCACATGCCCTCTCAAAGGTCAGGTACATGTTGGTTTGGTAGGCTGGGGAATTGAACTCGCGACCTCACCCACACAAGCCCAACGCATTACCGTTCTGCCCCAACCATGTGTCTTAACATACAACAGGCGCACTTTCTATTGAAAGTGTAACATGTGGCAGATTGGGGGGTAACCATTAACCTTAACCTCCGCATGTGACCAACTTCATAGCCGGTGGCCAATGCTAACACTAACCACAAAGATTAGCACTAATTAACCATGATTATCACTTAATTAATTTCAGATTTAGTTGGCGGCAGTTTGGCAGGTTCGACAAATCCGACACTACTCCAAATTTGGTGGGGTTAACTAGAGTTTCTCCAGATTTTGTGGAGTTTTCCTAGGGAAAACTGAAGAGGCCATAACTTTTGCAAATTTCGACCAATTTTGGCTCAGAAAGAGTTATTCCTAGATGATTTGGATGATATGAACACAATGGAACATGTTGCAGGGGCAAAAAGACACTTTTGTATGTGATTTTGCCACGTTGAATTTTAAGTAAACTTAGGGCCACCAGGGGAGAAGGTCAAGCCTAGATCAACTGAAGTCCAATTGTAGAGCTTGGATAGTCATTTTTGGAGTTTTTGGGTCTTCTGAATCCAATGGAGTAGGTTTCAAATCCATTGGAGCACTAAAGTGCATGTAATCAGAGGATTTACCATTAATCCAAAGAGGGCTTAGCCATTGAAGCAGGTCCAAGGAGATGTAGCCCAGGAGGGGTGAACTTTATCATCTTTGTGTTATGAGTTTGTTGTGTTTTATTTTTCTACAATTTACTTGTTGTATATGTGTTTTAAATAGCTAATTAACCACATAAATTACTCATAAAAGACACTCAATACTTGCACATAATTCCTCACATTTTGGCTAATTTGAGCTAATCCTAAACACATTTTTAATACTAATGAGGGAGCTTGCATAGCATTAAAAAGTTTGCCCAACATTCAGATCAATGCAACACAAAGAAATAAAATGGAGAATGACGATGTTCGCATCAAGAATGGCAAAGCTTTCCATAAAGCTTTTTATAGGATAGCAAACATGGTAGATAAATCATTTGCAGATTCTGAGGAGAGAATAGCAAAGAAGGAAAAGAAGAAGAAAAAGAAAGCAGAGGACAATGCTTCGATAAATCAAGGAAATGGAGTGGACCCTCATAAACATCCATCTCCATCTTCAAGTGAATGTTCTTCTTCTTCATCTCATTCTCATCATTCAAATAGTCATCGTAAAGATTCTTCTAAAAAGCCATTTTCTAAGTTACATGTGAAATTCGATTTGCCCATGTTTAATAGAGAAGCTAATGCAAGAAAATTTAAACAAATGGATTAGACAAATCAAAGTGTATTTTCGTATACAACAAATCAAAGAGGATGATGTAAATATTCATTTGACATCTCTTTAACTTGGAGGCACAACTTCAGAAAACTAGTCAACATAATGGTAAACTCCTTTCTTCATGGTTTGATTTTGTTTCTACATTAAGAGGGCAATTTTATCCATTGGGTTACCGACAAAAGGCCATGATGGAATGGCAAAACCTGAGACAAGGCAAAGGTCAGAATGTTCAGAGTTTTACAAAGGAGTTTAGGGAGCAAGCATTGGCATTGAATATTCCTTTAGACTCACTAGATACTTTGATGAAATACATTGGTGCTTTACACAGTTATCTTCGACATTCATTGTTGTTGTTTGATCTCACTAATCTAGATGAAGTTTGTGTGAAATAAATTCATCTTGAAAACAAGGGAAAGAATGGACAAGAAAACCATCCAAATAATCCATCATCCAAGCCTCAAAACAACAAGTTCAAAGGAAAAGGAAAGGCCAAAATGACAACAACAACAAAGAAAGAAGAAGGGAAGTCATCTTGCACTCATTGCAAGAAAGAAGGGCACGATGAGGAGCATTGTTGGAAGTTGCATCCAAAATTGAATCCTAAGAAGTATGGTGCAAAATACAGTTGCTACAGTGTAACAAGAGCTTCGATTTGATTATGGTGATGAGATGAAAATTACAATTATTGGTATATAAGGTACAATTTATGCAAATGAATCTCATGTTGATGAATGAAAAAGAAGTGAATTTTTCCATATTATATTTGTATCTAAGCACTCCAAAATAAATACATGGTTTGATCCGGGTTCTCAAGTTAAATTGATCTTAGAATAAATTGTTAAGAAGTTGGATCTAGAAACCAAACCTCATCCAAAACCTATTAATTTGGAAAATCAATGACAAATTCCAACTATGGGACGAGATTCCTCTTTTTGAGATGACCAATTTTGACTATTGAAGCGCTCAAATTGGACAAGTGAAAGTGTATTTTTGAAGAAAAACCCACATGTGCACAAAAGGACAGGTCGACCCTAATAGAAAATTGGACACCCTTGGGAGTCTCTAAATACAAGTGACCTCAAGCTCATTTTGACATCACCAAGCATCCTCTTCTTCTCTTCTTCATTGATTGGATCACACAGGTTTGAAGTTGGATCGAGGAAATTGGTTCATATACGTCTAAGATTGCAGGGTCTGAAGCTTGCACGTGTGTTTAGGGTTTTAGTTTCCAACCGCAAGCTTGACAGATGCAATTTTTGGCTATAACCGCAGGTACAAAAGCTCATTTGTGTGGTTGGAAACTTTCAACGGCACACATAACTCTCCCTCCATGTCGTTGGGCTCTAGGGTTACAATTTGACATTTGACCATAGTGGACCACGGGCAAGACAAGTTGACTCTCATCAATATTGATGTTGGGAACATATTTATGAATATTGTTGGGTTAATTTTGCTGGATGATTTTGTATTGGCTCATTGTACTCTTTGTTGAACATTTTATGGCAATCTAATAGAAGAAGAATTACAAAGGGTTTTCCCCGTAGTGGGTTTTTCCCTGGTCATTAACCGAAAATTTGGTGTTTGTTGTTGAAGTGTTGATTGTCTCCTTTGTCATTACATTTATTGTTCTATCTTAAATTACTCTTAATGATTGGAAATATTATTTATTGTTGAAATATTGCTATTGAAGAATTGAATTGGGCTAAAATAATTGATACAACATAGAGGAAGGTGTATTTCCTGTGCAAGAATCTGAAGATGAAGAGATCAGAAGATTAATGACTCTTGAGGCCGAAAACAAAGTTCAAGCAAGGCTAATTGAGAAGCTCAATTTAGAGAATATAGATCTAAATAAATTGATCTAGATTCTTGAAGAGAGAGAGCAGGCATTCAAGGAATAAATTTATAATCTGAAAAATAAGTTGGAGAAAGCAAGAATAATTGAAGAGGAGATTCACAACCAACTCAAAAATTAAATCAACCAATGTGAGAAACTAGAAGCAGAATTAGAAGTAAACAAATCCAATCTAAAGAGAAAAAATGAGCCAACAGTTGAAAACCCCAGTGCAGAAAGTTTGAGCAGAAATGAAGGAAGCCATCATCAATTTCAAGAGCCAAAGAATGTGCTAAGGAAATTTATGAGAAATGTTAAGTGTTTTTGTTGTCAAAAACTTGAGCACATTTCATTCAATTGTGTATACAAAATTATAAATCATTTCGAGCAAAACAAGCATCCAAACAAGGAGAAATATCAAGCAATCAATTAAGGAAGAGCAGTCCAATCAATTTACAGGTATAATAATTTCTTTTAGGGGTATTGTTTCGTATGTAGTGATTTCATTCATAAAGGTGTTGATTATAGGATATATGTAGCAAGGAGTAGAAATCATATTAGAAAAACATCTAAACATTTTCCGCCATTTCTTGGGCATATTAGATGCTATGTTTGTGATAATGTGGGCCATAAGGCAAAGAATTACAAGCTTCCTATGTGTTTCATGCAATCTAATCAAAGAAAGAATGTCATGCAAAGCCAATAAGTCAAGAAACCAGATAAGAATGTGCACACAAAGAGTCAACCTCGTAAGATTTGGAGAAGAAAAGATCAACAAGACAATCCCACTAAAAATTGAAGTCAACTCAGTCTCAAGGGGAGCTTGAAGTAGAAATTGTAGAAATTTAGGGGAATCTCCTCCAACGAAGAGTGCCATCAACAAGTGGTGTAAGTATAATTTTCCTTGTTATTTCAATGTTATTTTTTAACGGGGCTAAATCTAAATGTACGAGTTGTGTTTGGTCGCATAACTCCATGTTCTTTCCTGCAAAATCTATCGCTAAATCTTATGGTCAAGTATCCTATAAAATGAAGAAGTGTCTGCACATGAAAAAAATTCAATGATTAGTATTTGAAACTTAAAAAGCAGGTGGGGGGAGGAAAGGAAGAAATGCATTATTCAATTGTAGTGGATTAATCTTTGGCTCAAGTACATGGATCTGGTTGTTTTGTTCCTTAACTTGACCTCACAGTGGTGTGTCTAGTCATGGGAATCAATTCTTTTTGTCATAACCTATTGCAAAATCCTATTAAGCGTTTGTGATGGGAATTTCACAAAGAATTTAAAAAACTATTATGCGCATTGTTGGTGGTTAAATGATTTGGTCCAAGGATAGCATTGTTGGAATAAGGAATTGCGAGGGGGGGTGAATCAATAATAGTGATGTTCTTAAAACTTTTTATGAATATGTCTTTAGTTCTTTCCTCTACTTTCTAATACTTATGAGAGCATTCATACATATTACAAATGAGCAGCAGGACGAGACATTCATATGCACATACAATACATCACATGAGAAACATACACATATTGACACCAGTATTTTCACGTGGAAACCCAAAGGGAAAAAACCACCATTATATTTGTTGTTATGATGTAAATTAAGCACCTACTTAATTACATCTATTTTTTGTGAGCACCCACTCATAGGAGGCACCGACCACCTTAGGATAGCAAACACCAACTTTACAAGAGGCACCAACCTCTTATGAATGCAGGCCACCACCTACTCTAGCCATTGTTCTACCTTTCATACAATTTTCAAACTGAAAACAGAGGCACACACAAATACATAAAGACACCAATCTGGTTCATTGCAAAAACATACTTTTGATCTTGATCCTCTACTATTCCACAAGCTCTCTCGGCCTCACACAACAACACTCTATCCTCTACACTCTATCTTCTATTCCACAGGCTCTCTATAACCCTCTGATCTACACTCTTCATCACTTCAACAATACTCCCTTCCCCCACTTTGCTTGATGCCAATCACTAGTTTTGATCCTCTATTACACTCTGTACAATGTTGTCTCTGCTGCCTGTTTCCATATTGCCCAAGTGTACCTGTGCATGGCTCTCCAATCTGCTATTGTGTCTGAATAGGCCACTGCATTAAATCATGAGAATGGGCTCTTGAGCATTCTCCATACTTGAGAATTAAACCTCTAGTCCATTTGCACACTCTAATGAGACCAATTGTGAATTCTATTTGCATGCATAACCTCACTCTCCATCCTTCTTAAGTGCTCACAGAGATCAGGGTGTACTTCCGGCATGGTTCTCCTATACTGTGATTAACACTTATGCACTTAGCTATCTTTTACATTTAATTCTTCATTAACGTGCAAGAAAGCTCAAGCATGGACGTTCTGGAACCAACTGCTACCTCTGCAAATCATGGTCCTTTCTGTATTAACCAAACGATTTCTGCAACCACCATTACTCATGGGACACCAACCTTCTGTAGGAATTTACCTAACAATTGTCGACCCATTCATTCTTTAACACACTGTACAGGTGTATCAGACCCAAAACTCATAGTAATTTATATTAAAATAACATTAGGAATCTCATAATGTCGATGCCTTTAGCCCCTTGATGCTTAGCCATTATCGCTTGTTCTTTCATCATGGGATTTTATTAGTGTTATATCGAAGCCCCTGCATATCGTAACTTTTATTAAGCAGACCTTACGAAATTGCAAAATCCCGATTGCTTTTACCTCCCTTTTCTTATCCCTTTATTGTTTTTGCTCCATGAGATTGGGCGTTGTGACCGACAGCTTAACTTTTAGGTGTTAAGGCCTTCAAATCTTGTTGGGGGCCTATCTCCCTGTGTATAGCTCTCACCCTTTGTTCTTTTGGGTTTCTTTGACCAAGCGCCAACACATCAGAGCTCTTACATATCAGAACTCTCTCATAATTCAATTAGAGAGGTCCCCAAAATACTGACCTCCGAAATGTACTTCCTACGCATCTTTTGAGTACTCAGGTGCTAAGGTCTTCTTTATGCCCTTAGTCTTTTGGATCTCCCACTAGCATGTGCCAATGCACATTGAAGCTCCTTTATCATATTAGAACTTTTCATAAAGCAATTATACAAGAGTTATGAAAACTCCAACCTTTAATATGCAAACCTTCGAGATGACGTCATGTTGTTGTCATCACTCCACATGGCGCCTCCTTAGTGGTGACAGGCGTCACCTGGATTTTCCCCATTAGGTCACTGAAAATTCCAAATCTGACTGCCATGTGTCCACCATACAGTTACATCATGCTAATGCCATCTGCCTTGTCAGTGCCTAAGGGGACAATTAGTTGCTTCCATGTGTCTATTAGAGAAGAGAGAAAGGGTCTTCTTGGCCCTTGGTTTTTCACCGAATTCCTTTGTAGTTTCTCTCCTTCGCAAACCTCGATGCTTCAAAGGAAATGAAATTTATAAAGACTTACAAGGTTCCAAGTTTTCGATGGCCCTATGCTCTCAAGTCCTGATCTACTGCCATGTGTCATGTCTTGCCAAGGTTCTGACCTGCTTCCGATATGACCCTTCCTTTGAGGTGTCGGGCCTTCATGTCATTTCAAGTCCCTTTTGAATATACCATTGAGGTCCCAAGTGATATGTTATTGAATGTTAATTTTGTTGTGCTAATTTCAACTTCAAACTTATAAACAAATGCTTTCCAATTGCTTCATGTGCATAGGTTCCCTTATGGTGTTTATGAATGGGAACAGGTAAATTTTATCAAATTTTATGTTAAGTTCATGAGAAAAATAACATTAAAAACAAGTGTTGAACAACAACAAGTAAATGTACAACAAACCATAAAAATGAACACTTAACACAGTGTTTTGATGAAGGAGTTCACCCCTCCTGGGCTACATCTCCTTGGTCTAGCTTCCATGGCTTGGGCCTCTGTATTAGCTCAATAATGGAAAAAGTGTTGTTCACAATGCTCTACTGCTCCTGAAACCCACTTCAATGTGTTCATAACATCAAATTTAGCTAGGGACACCTTTTCATGATCTCAAATTGGTCGAATTTTGCTCCAGTTATAGTCAAAACTGTTTTCCCTAGTAAACCTCCTCTAAAACTCGAGGAACTCCAGTGAACTCCACTAAAATTGGAGTTTTCGCCAAATTTGGGGGGGTCCACTAAACATTCCACCGAACTAAACTGGAGGTTAATTAATCGTTAACTGTGGATTAATTAAGCACTAATCATGCTTAGCGCTTTAAGCACGCAGTTATGTAAAACCGTTAGTTGGCAACTTAACCAGAAGAGGTCACATGTGGCATTGAATGTCATGGTTTACGCTGGTGGTCTCTGCTAACTGTTAACCTTGGCTGTTTGAATGGAGGTGGACACATGTCGTGGTAACCACAACGGTTGTGGTTATGGTTTGTTGTAGCCCAACAGTTATGGAGTGGACACATGTTGCAATAACCATGAGCGGTTATGGTTTGCTGGCCGCTGGATAAGTCGTTAGCCATTACCGTAGCCATCGGGTAGTGTTCACATGGGAGGGGGCTGGCCCGTAGGCTGGCTCCCTCCTAACCCCCAACCACAAAACTGCTAAACATTAAATATATAATGTGACCATTACATGTTAAAAAACATTGTGATGGTATAACGATATGTTATGGGCATTGTATAGCGCAGGTCTCGGGTTCGACCCCCTGGCCTGCCATAAAATTTTACTGCGTGCCATAGTCGTTCCTTTGTGGAGGGACATGTAGCAGCCTTCAGGCTTGCCACTTGTCCGCTCTGCGTTGGTCCACCATTAACCAATAAAAACATGCCAACGCACCAAACCATAAACCGACCACAATATGCCACTTGTCAAAATCTGATAGGTTGTTGACCTCCGTTGACTTTTCTCAGTCACTTACCACGTCAACAGTATGGACTACTAACTTTGCAGTGACTGTACAAAACGCGATATCTTCCTCATACGAACTCAGTTTTTAGTGAACTGAGTTGCGTTTGGATCATTTCGCCAAGACGGACGCAGGCGTTCAAGTTTCGAACGATTCTGAGAACTTTGATTTTTGAGCTAAATACTGAGTACCTGATCACCAAGCCTCTGACCCTTGATACTCATCCCTTCTGATCTACTGACCTCCAAAATTTCGGGTCCCGATATTTCAGTCACCTTCGATATTTCAGCCTACTTAGGACTTCAAGACCCTGACTTCAGTAGTCCATAACTTTTGATCCAGGATTCCATTTGCTTACTTCCACATACTGTTGGAAATATCTTTCAAATCACTTTCCGGTAGAGAATGTATGATATAGGATTGAACCCATATACTACCTAAGAAATGGTTGAAAACTCTCTGCCTCAAAGCTAGTTCAATTGACATCAATGCCAACATAATAAATACCACATGCCATCCAGACAATGCAAATTCTTCCACCAGCATTGTCCTCCTCATTGTTTTGATGGTGCGATAGTGGATGACAAAGTTGATGTCAAGAATGCATGTGCGCATGCATAAAGAACTAAAATAAGGTTCTACCAGGCAATAAATTCTCAATTGAAATAGTTGAAGAGTTTGATTTGGTCTAATAAAGATGTTCGATTTGATTTAGTAAAAAATGATGTCCGCTTGGAAAGTACTAAACTACGATCAAGTACCTCTGTGGTGTCACGCATGGATGGAATGACATTTCCTTCGCTCATTGAATACTACTCACTGTAGGATTTGTATCAATTGTGCTTTTGAACGCTTATCCTTGGCTCTAAAATGGAATAAGGTCGAAGACAGAAAGGGAATAATGATGAGGGATTTGGTTTGGTTTTTTTTCGTGGGGTTCTTGTATTTAATTGCAGGGGAACTGATCTAAGAAATTCAAGCGAAACGTCTGGGCCTGAGCAACATGAGCTATCAGAAGAAGGACAAATTCTTTTGGGATTTCGTTGGGTTTAACGTAATATCTCTGGCTTATGATTTTGTTCTAGGAATTCTATTTCATCAAGGAAAACCCATATTGTAGGCCCAGATCCCCCACAAGGTTGTGTGTGTTTAATCACCACGTACTATGAGCCATGCCAGGAATGTTGACTCGCAGAACCACAACTTAGCTTTATTTAACAAACAAAGGCACAGTTCTGGAAATTTGGAACGCCAAACATTGATACTAACGTTGTGCGTCATCTGGATATGTTGGATCACGAATGAATTTACTGTGAACGAATATTGTATATCCTTCAATTTTTTGTGATGGTTTGATTGAACGTGTAGCTGTATTTGGGGATGATACCCTCGCATCAGTCACAGTTTGCTTGACGCCCAGGACACATGGTCAACCCTTTAAATAAAGAGGAACACAACAAATAGTCTTGGCATGTTGTTTAGTCATTAATTTAGAGGCCAAAGATTTCAAGTATCTGGAATATACTAGGAGGTAGTGTCATTAATCCTGGGTTCAATCTATATGTTTCGTCAAACCTGGCATGCAATTCTACATCTGAGTAATGTGAAATTAGTTCCAATGTAAATATGTGTGTAAGCTCATGACCTGGTCAACAATCAAACCTTAAAACATGTTGGAATGCTAGCACATGGGCTGGGGATGCTTCTGGTTGGAAGCCTATGCAATCCTTCAATAACTTTCTGAATCCCGCAGGGAGAACTGTGGAAAAGCCGAGGGCTAGGGCTAGGTAATGATCTTCGATATCGACATTCACGGTGGTTACTGATAACATGTCTCTTTTGAGCCTAGATGATCATTGGTAGACCGAGGGGGCTGATGGCCAGCAATTCGAAGGGACTGACATGAATTTGTTGCTTTACTTCAAGCCAAAGCTGAAGTCTTTCCCTTACAGCGATGTGTTTGGAGATGCTGAATATGGGCTTGCAGCTTGGTTGCCTCATTGTATTTCTATAAGATTGAAATATTATTTTAGTGAAAATCACTCCACAAGTGCACATGATAGAGACTTGCCGATCTGGATATAATGAAAAATGATACCTAAATATCTATGATACCCACCATCATCATTGATATGGATGTTTCACGAGACCTACCTAGTAACTTGGAAGCAGTGATTGAATCTGGAGAGTAAAAAAGTTTCAACCATTGTTTAGAGAATTTCCGGCGAAATCACATAAATAATCTTTTGTCGACGCGTTTCGAACCAACCAGTGTGGTTCATCGTCATGACAAGTTTTTCTTAAGCGATGCAAAGTTTCAAACAATTTAGAGAAAAAGTTATAGCCTTGCATTCGCAAATTATTAAGGAATTTTGTAAATGCATAGGAGCTATTGCCAAACAAAGACAAGGCTGATTTGCGTCATCTTAGATATGTTTCTATAGAGGATAGAAAAACACTTGCAGAACGGAAAATACATATCTTATGTAAACATTAGCTTTGGAATAAACAAATATTGATAACGCATTCTCAAATCCAAAAATGGTTATACTATGTGATATTTTTAAATGTCGGCTCTATGCGCATATTCATGGTAGGGATTTGAAGGCTAATACTTTATGATGTGCAAGTGTGATAGAAGAGCAAGTGATTTGCTTCTAGATGGTGATCTGAGCCAAGCTGTGTGATGTGATTAGAACTTGAAATGTACACCTCGTGAATTTTGGTGATTAAAGGAGGAGTGATAGCATCTCTGTAGAAATTAAAAGACGTGTTCACAACTTGTAATGTATTAAGCACTGAGCTTTATAGTGTTTATGGAATATCTAGGATTAATGTTCATGAAAAGTTGTACTAGAGTCATATTGTTTATTAGTCTAACTAGTGTATTGCAGGAGCTCCTAGTTGAAAATGGTTCATTGCAACAAATAGACTATATGGTTGAAGCATTTGATGTATTGTGTATGGCTGATTTAAGCCATCTCATAATTTTGTGCTAATATGTTCTTGGTTGTTATAGAAAGAGTCTCTCATATATCGTTCATTTTAGCCATGTTTGGTCTTATGAATTCATGATGTAGAGTCATTGATGTCATGTAAATGCATATGAAGCTCTATAATCAAGTGTTTAAGTCATTGAGTCTATGATGTCAACAATTTGTGAAAGGAAGAGTCACATGTCAATCATGTGGACTGCACAATCTTGTAATTTATGGTCAAGTATTTTGGTCAAATGTCAGTTCTCTAGTCCATGAAGTGTAGCTTTCAACATGAAAGCTTTGATTGCAGGTTGAGGATGATGTTGCTACTCCTTGAGTTTAGAAGCAAGTGTTGTTATTGATGTTGTTATTGATGTTGATGCTTATAACATGCTTTCTCCTACTATGTTTCTGTTAGAGGATGTTGCTACTGTTATCACTCCTTCAGATCTCCAAGGCTGAGGAAGAGTCCAGTTGAGGTAACCACAAACCAACCTTTGACTTGGTAGCTAGCCCTACCAAGTCAGAGAGGGCTCTCTCCAAAGAATCACTACCAAGAGGGTTGGATGGATTTAGGCTTTTAGGCTAGGTATAAAGTGCAGAGGTTGTTTTGATTTGTTTTGGTGGGGTATTGCTGGATGAGGGTATTAGGTCAAAGAGGCCAAGTTAGGGCAAATCAGATATGATTGCAGACATTCAAAGGGGCAAGGTAGGCAAGAGGCTTAACACTTAAAAGGCGATTTGGTGAGATGGTTTAAGACTGATGAGGATTTAGGAAGAGCATATGAGATGAATTCTTCCTAAACTGAAGAAAAATGGACAAATTATGATAACTTTCCCAAAACATAGCATGAACAAACATGCATTATGCCTATGAACTTGAAAATTACTATATAACAGACATGAAATGGTTTATGAGCATACAAAACATTCATACAAATGATCACAAAGAAGAAACATTGCTAAACATCCATAGCACATATATCCTAAAGAAATAACCACAACTCATCTATTAATACTGATGCAATAGTGTCTTTGATCTCTAGTACAACATCCAACTGAGTCCCACCTCTGAAAAGACTGAAAAAAGGAAAGATATAGACATCAAAACAAACTCCTCCCAACCTCAGGGGTCGAATCCATGAGAAAATGAGTAGTTCCACCAAAAATTGAACTGATAGCTAGAGTGTAGGGTGGTCAAAGTGACTCATCCCTAATTACATTGAAACTGATTCATCTGACTTGATGAAGAATATTAACCTAATGTATTTACCCCTAGTAATAGTAAAAGACCATTATTACATTTACCATATCAATTACATCTATTAAAAGTTGATTCCTATAGGCGAAAATCAAATCTAGAGAAGAACAGTGAAAAATCAGGCAAATTATCAAGTGTGTCATCTTTCTGTCAAGTGTGCCCTCACAGTGTCAAGTGCGCAGTGCCATCTTCAGACCAACTTTTGACTACCTTCCCTGTGTCCAAATTGAGCACGAGATAGCTCATTGGAAATCTTATCCTGTCTAGTTTCCAAATCTGCCTTTAGTTTTCCAAACAGGCTTTATTTGACCCTCCAAAAGTTCATTCTCCCAAGACTGGTCAAGTGTATAACGCCTAGCTGAAAAAGAGTGCAGAAACATGATTTTTTGCTAGTTTTTTGCCATTTTCACCTGCTATTTTTGCAAAATAGGGTTGGAAACATGGTTTTATTAGATGTATTGGTCCCTTTGCATCCATTGGTGGCTTCCATTTCTCCAAAAAATGTCCCAAAAAAGTGCAGCGCTGCACGTTTGACCATGTAGATGATATTTAAATTGCCTAAAAAACACATAAAATATATATTTGCTAAAATGTGCCAAGAGGCTTCAAAATTGGTCAAGGAGCAGATGTTTGGTGTAGCTAGGCTTGGAGTGAAGCCTCTGCAAGTATTTCAAGCTTCTCCTTCTCTTTTTGGTGAGTTAGGGCTTCAACTTTTGCCTTTGCAGCCTTGAGTTTTGCCCTTGCATTCCTTTTTTCTGTTGGCATAGTGTTTTGCCATCTTCTTCTGAATTTTATTTTGCTGATTAGCTTTGTCTAGGAGCTTCTCTAAATTCTGATTGACCTTATCAAACCAATTCTCATGGTTCTCATTGATCAAGATGGAAAATTGCTCATTCCATGTGAGCTCATCAGCAAGCTCAACCTCCTTTTGTTTCTCTAGTTCTAGAGCTCTTTTCAGCCCTCTAGTTCTAGGTATTTTTCTAGGTTCTTACTCTTCTTCAGGTTCACCATAGTTGTCATAGGCCTCATCAAGCAATGCCTTGGATTTCATTGCTTCCCTCTTTGCCTTGATGAGCTTAATCTCCATGACATTATGTTTGGCTTGAAGTTGCTTATTCTTCTACTCATAATATGAGATGATGTATTTTGACCTCTCTAGGTTGATCTAGAGCTCCCTAATGAGTGCATATTTTTCTTTGATGACAATGATTGTGCTTTCACTGTCATCATTCTCACCTAGGTCAACCAAGTCAAAATCCTGCTCTGTCTCATGGAGGTCCTCCTCCTCATGTTGAATCTCTGTCTCTGTCATCTTTTCCTTGCCCTTCTGTACCTGCTTTGCTGATGAAGAAGGCAAGGCCCCTCCCCCAATCTGTGGGGCAAACATCTGCCTATGGCCTCGCTGATAAGTGTGTGGCAAAGTGCCCAAATTAGCCCCTTTAGGCTTGATGAACTCAACTTGTTCACTTTTCTCCTACTCTCTGATTTCATCTCTGTTAGGTGAATGAATATGCTCATGAAATGGTGATGATGGAGGTGACGGTGAGGGTGACTGATCAGATGAGGATGAATGATCTATGGGCTAAGATGGAGGAATGGGGGTGGAAGGATGAGATGATGAAGGGATAGTTTGAACATTCTGAGTAGATGAATTATTGAATATGGGATTGGCTATGAAGGTACTCAATGCAATGTTGAGCTCTTTGAGATGATAAAGGACTATGATTTTAATGAGGGAATGATGAAAGAGACTCTTCATTTGATGTTCATACTCTTTTTTATGGACAATATAGGCCATCTTATCAATACTCCGAAAAAAGATAGTAAGGTATATTGAGCATTTTTACCCTAGTGAAATGCATTAAATGTCGGATTGGATAGGAATAAATCCTAGAAAATCTACCTTCACATGAAAAGTATTTCATGATATTTTTCATCATTGGAGCATATTTTTCTAGTAGGTGAGAAAAAGGAAAATAGCCCTTTATTTCATTTCGGTACCTTGGTTTTATGAAAGGCTCATAATAATGTCTCTCCAACTCACCTTCTTTAAACCATTTCTCCCCAACATTTGGGATTCCAGTGGCAGCTGATATAATGGCAGTAGATAAAGTAAAAGTGACATCTGCTAAAGTGACTTGGTTCTCTTGGAGTTTGGATATGAAGAGTCTAGTCAACATAGGATGGTGTTGGACTGCCTGAATTTGCTCACATAAATCATAACAGCCTAGATATTTGAAGGATGTCACAGCCATAGGAGATGCCAAGAGTTCCCTGAGATCTATTGGCTTAAAACTGAGTATTCTACCTCCTTTGCGTGTTTTCTTGACCTCTATTTCTTCTCCCTCAGTTTCTTCTTCCTCATTGTATGGCTTATATTCCTCTTCTGCCATAGTGTTTTAATATCAAACCTTAGGGAGGTATAAGGTTGTTGGAATGTGGTTTTTTGGGAGTAGGGAATGGGGAAGGGAAATATGAATGAGATGGGTGAAAGGATGTATGTAATGGAGGAGGATATGGGGTATTAATATGATAGATTTTTGGGATGGGGAAATTGTTTACAATGTAGGGGGTTCGGGAGCATAGGCAGTTGTAGCACCTAGAACTTAGGGTTTTGGCACAAAGGTTTAGAGAGTATTTGGGATAACATGATTTAGGGAAAGAGAATGAAGGTGTAGGGGGCGTATGAAAGTGTAGGGGAGTTAAAATATAGGAATTGAGAGTGCAAGGGTAGTTTTTAGGGAGATACTAGGGTTTAGATGTGAAAATAACACCAAATTTTCAACAAACTTTCAAAACACATGAGAATTATTTTAGGAGGAAGAAACATGTAATCTTCAGTCGTTACTTACTTGTGGGAGGTCGAATACAACTTTGGTGGAGTTGAGGAGACAATTATAGCTTTCTTGGACAAACACGCAACGCCTGTCGCAAGTGCGTGGCGCCTCTGGTAAGCACGCAGTTCCTGAAGGGAATGTGCAGTGCCCATGGCAAGTGAGCAGCATCAGGCAAGTGCGCAGTGCCTGAAGAGAACCCACAGTACTTGCTCTGTTTTGCTGATTTCGCCCAGAATTGTGAAAAATGGTCTCTTGGGGTTTGCTCAAGAAATGATAAGAGGCAAATGGGGTTGAGTTAGATGTTAGGAAGGCCTTTATACTTGAGTGAATTTGATATTTAGCTTTAAAACCCACTCTCTCATGTTTCACTTCTCTTTTTTGAAATGCTTGCTTATTTCCCTTTACACTATGATTTTCTTCTTTGCAGGTTGATGATGCATGGAGTTTTGGCACTCTTCACATTTGGATTTGCTTGGATGAAGTTGGCACATATTTCTTTGAGTTGACAACTTAGGAATAGTAACTTATTGCATATAATGAACATAAAATTACATAAATTGGAAAAAATATTACATCTCTATTTTTTAGAATAAAATTACACTCTGAAATAGAACTGATACTTAGAAAGAAAATTAGAACTTGGGCAAGCATAGTTACATGTTTGCCAATCCTCCTTTTTTTTTGTAAGCTAGGGCGGGACTCTCCGATTTACATGTCCATTATGTACCCCTCTACGGGGGAAGGGTAGCCCAAGATTTGAACCCAAGACTTCCGGTTCGGTGAGACTTCATTTCCACGGCCCTTGCCGCTTGAGCTACCCCATGTGGACATGTTTGCCAATCCTCTTTAAATACAAAAAAGGATATTATTTTTCTCACTCTCATACTTATTGCTGGCTTTATGCAGTGAAATGGAGTATTATTGGACCTTGAAAGAATGAAACTAGTGACCTAATGGGACCTTGAATGACCAGACTCCATGTGGACTTGACTGACACAAAACATGATGAAATGAGCTTTTATGATCAATGTATGCTTAGTAAGACACAAGAAGTTGGGCCAACAAATATTGATTTTTGAGGGAGAGTAGGGCTTTTGACATAGGGCTACCATCAGTGAGTAAATTTTTGAATGAGGACCTAGGTGGAATGACACTAATTTCAGAATGGGACCCTAATTGATATAAAAGAGGAGTTTTGATCATTGATGGCAGTATGCAAATACTGACTCTAACAACAGCCTTATTTGGGGATGGCAACTCCTTGGAGGTGTTAAGAACACTGTAGACCAAGTGTCTAACCATGTGGGCCAATACAGCCAAAAATTTAAACTGAAATGCGACTGAATTCTGACAACCCAAATAACACAAACTGACTCAAAATTGACTTACTTAATTGACGACTGAACATTGAAAATGGAAGAAAATTAGTGAAGCTCCATGGCCTTCACTTCGAGCTTCGAACTCTAGTGATTCTCTATTTCACACTTGTAGAAAGTTAAATTGCTATCTATAATGAAACCGAGACATTTCCGTGAAGCCTATTTCAGAAAAGATAGTGCTTAAGGAGACTACCATTCACTGGTCCTCCTAAGCATGGTTGTCCATTCATTTCATCCAACAAGAAAGCATTTTGCCCTCAGAAAGCTGAAATCTGATAAGGGCCTTTCCACAGATTTTCAAATTTACCATGCTTGCCCTTGTCTTTGTTTTTGGCATCCCAATGAAGCACCACATCTCCAATTTTGAAATCATCTTCCTTTGTTTTATGGTCAAAGATTTTCTTTATCCTCTCATGGAGCTTATAGGTGTTTTGAAATACCTCATCCCATGTCTATTGTAGGTGAATCATTTGATTGATTTGGCGCTGCATATCATTCTCTTCACTCCCTGCTTCTTGTAACAATTTCATGACTGTGACTGCTAATGATGAAGGAAAAACAATATCTACTCCATACACAACTTGAAAACGAGAAAGTCCAAGATATTTCTTACTACTCACTCGATCTGCCCACAATGCATTGATCATCTTTTTGTGCCTATTCTTTTTGTTGACCTCCAACTTGTTCTTGATGATGTTGATTAAGGATTTATTAGAGGACTCCGCCAAACCATTTCCTTGCATATAATATGCTATAGAATGTCCCAACTTAATGTTATATCTGTCACAAAACTCAGTCATCTTTTTAGACTTGAATGCTGTCACGTTGTCTGTGATGATATTATTAGGACAACAAAAATGGGACAAGGTATTAGTTTCTAAAAACCGTATGATAACTGAATTTGTTGCTTGCCTGCTTGGAATTGATTCGATCCACTTAATAAAGTAGTCTATAGCTGTCAATATCCACTTGCGTTGTGTGGATGATGATGGGTTAATCTCGCTTATGAAATCTAGGCTCCACTACTGAAAAGGTGCATGAACTGATATAGGTTGTAGAGGCAAAGGAAGAAGTTTTCTTTTACCTCGGAAAACTTGGCACTCATGACAACTCATCACTGCCTTGTAGATATCTGCGAAAGGTGTAGGCCAATAGTAACCCTCTCTCAGAACTTTGTTGGCCGTGGTTTTCCAGTACAAGTGGCCCCCACAATCTCCTTTGTGGAAGTCATTTATTAATTCTTTAGACTCATCTTCGGTCAAACAGTTCAACAACACACCTCCAGGATCCTTCCATTAAAGTGCGTTGTCCATAATACAATATTTAGAAGCCTTTAGCTTCAATGACATGTTCTTAGCCTTAGACATGCCTGGAGGGGGATTTAGATGTTGCAAAACATAAATAATATTAGAATATCATGGAGATGATATAAAGATATCAAATACCTGAATGAGATCTACTTCTTCTTGATTGTCGGACAATGCTGCTACAAGGTTAATATCTAGAGCATGGAGATTTGACTCAGCCATGAGTTTGGCTAAGCCTTGACCCTTGATCAACTTGGTAGGCTTAATCTCAAGATCATATTCTAATAATGCAGCTATCCATCTACCTCTTCTACCTTCTGGGTCATTCTACACAAGAGCTTCTTTTACTGCTGCAATAGGCACATAAGCAAGAGTATGCCAATGTAAAATGTAAACTCTAAAATCTTTCACCGCCTTTACCAAAGCCAAAGCCTGTTTCTCTATGATGTTGTACTTAAGGGTTGCATCCCTGATATTGCACCTAAAAAATGCTATTGGTAGCTTAGTTTTATCCTTTTTCTGCATCAATATTGCTGCCATGGTATGCTCAGAAGCAAAAGAGAATATTATGAAATCAAGGGAGTAATCGGGACAGATTAAAACAGGGGCAGTGGTTAAGTCAAGTTTTACTGCATGAAAGGACTTGCGGGCTTCTTCAGACCACTTTACATCATTATCTTTTTTCAACATATTTTTCATCTCTCTAAGATGTTCAGCCAAATTAGGAATAAATCTGAGTAAGAAATTCATCTTACCATTGAATGCGTGGATATATTTCTTGCTGCAAGGGAAATCAATTTGCTGAATGGCTTCTACTAGTGAAGGGTCTATCCGGATGCCGTCTTTTGAGATGATGTGGCTGAGGAGTTTGCCATCCTCCATAACAAACAAAGTTTTCTTCGGATTGAGAGAGATCCTGAACTTTCTACATCTCTGGAAAATAACTCTTAAATGATGCAAATGCTCATCATCTAAATGTGAAAATACCATTACATCATCTAAATATACAACCAGTAAAACATCTTTTTCATTGGCAAAGGCTATGTCCATGGCACACTGAAAAGTGGCCCCTGCATTTTTTAGACTAAATGGCATTTTTGTATATTTGAATGTGCCCCAAGGCGTGGTAAATGTTGTCTTGTATTGACCATCCTCGTGCACTAAAATCTGATTGTAACCAGAATAGCCATCCGGTAGTGAAATTCGGGAAGTGCCAACAACTCTCTTAAGGATATGGTCCATTTTTGGAAGTGGATAATTATCTTTCAGAGATACTTTTTTTAAGTTTCTGAAGTCTACGCAGAGCCTAATTTCTTCAGTCTTCTTTCTCATGGGGACTAGATTTGATATGCAATAAAAAAATTTGATGGGAACAATAATGCCTGCCTTGAAAAGTCTATTAATTTCTTTCTCTATGGATGGCAACAACCTTGGGTTAATCCTTCTTAGCTTTTGTCTAAAGGGATTTTGATCTGGTTTAATTGGGATGGTATGCTGAATTATTTTCTTGTCATACTCCTTTAAGTCTGCATAATCCCACGTGAAAACATCAGAAAATTCAGACAATAAATGAATATAGTTTTCCTTTACCTCAGGAGATAATGATTTGGATAGCTTGATCAATTTTGGTTTGTCTTATGTTCCGATGTTCACGTCTTCAACACCTTTCTCCGTAAGAACCAATGTGAGCTTCCTTTCTACATCGTGCTGATCAAACAAGTCTTCCAAAGGTACAAAAACTTTCAGAATATTGTTGTCCTTCAGCTGTAGTATATCAAGTTGGGTTGCCTCGATGACTTGATCATTCTTGTCATAAACTTCATCCATGGAACAATTCTCAAACTCTCCTTCACTCTGGAGAAAGTTATTTACCTGCTTGTCATCCCATAATACCTGCCAATATCGCAAGTTGTCAGGAACAGAGGGCCTATGCTTTACATGAATCTCAAATTTCTTTTTTGAAAAAATGGCGATTTTGAAATTTCTTGCAACTGTAGCCAAAGAATTTGCCATAAGATTCTGACTCCTCGGTACAAATGACACAGTATATTCTGGAAACATTCTCAAAAATCTAAAACAACATTTCTATATTGTCTCATTTGTGGATGGTGACCTTGATATTCACCTTTAACTTGCTTGATCACAAGTTCTAAATCACCATACACAGAAATTCTTCTTGCACCCAATCTTTTCAAGATCTTTAAGCCTGTGATCAACACTTCATACTTTGCCTCATTGTTAGTGCAATCAAAAGCTAACTTGTATGAGCATAATCTAACATTCTGAGGGACCTCACCTTGTTGATGATGTGGACTTCGGATCCAAATGGCAAGGCCTACCCCATCTTTCCCGAGAGCACCATCAAAGTCCATGGTCAAAAGACCATGCTCCTCTTCCAAGGGTTGTAAATCTAGTCTTTGCTTTGGGTCAAATTTCTGAACTTTCTCTTTAGGTTGTTCTGAATTTTCCATTGCCTTCTCTGATTGTTGTTCTGAGCCTTTCTTTGCCTTGTCCGATGGTTGTTCTGATGAACTTGGCAACTTTTATTTTTCCTGATCGAAAATTGTCCTTATACAATTGGAAATCTTCAGTACATCTTTTATTTCCACAAGCCAACTATCTACATCATTCAATCCACTATCATTATATAAGATAAATGATTCTAAATATGTATGTGCAACATTTATAGGATGATTATTTGGCCTCTCCTTGCTAGTTATCATGAATTTCATTTTGGTTTCTGGGTATGATTTCCTCAATTGCCCGAAGACCGGGATGGTGGCATAGGAGAAGTCTAATTTCCGTGTGCCTCTTAGTTTTTCTCCCCAGGACCTTGACAATAACATACCAAACCATGGTGGTATATCAACTACCACCACATCCATTAAGACATTCTTTGCTGGGATTTGTTTGAGGGATACTACCAAATCTTTTATTAGACCAAGACAATGGACCTTACCAGAATCAAAAGAATACAAGTCATGGTATTCACAAGTTATATCTAGACCCAACTTTTCGATGATGGCCTTAAATTATGGGAGGCTTTGGAATCAAGCATGGATTTATGAAGAATGTATTGGTGGATTCTTAAACTAAGGTGAAATGGAGGAACCTCGCTATCTTCTGACTAACCATCTATGGTTGGACCAAAAATTAATTCAGGCTAGTCATCTTCAACATTAACCATGTCGGACATAGGGTCAACTTTCAGCAATTTAACTATATCAGACTTGTAATGGCTATTTTTTACTAGTTCACGAGGGATTGACACTTTCAACTTTGAAATTTCAGTTTCTAAATTGAATGAGCTAGATTTATCTACCTCTCTTTGGCTTATGTCTCTTTTCTTGGGCAGATATTTTGATGTATAATCCTTCTTCTGACTATCATGGTCCTTGTTTGGATTACTTGTAGACGACTGATTTACTTTGTTTTGGTTAGCTACTACCAACTCTTTACCTTTACTTTGATTACCTTGAGGATTTGTCTTCGGTTGGGTATCCTTCTGCTGCGATGTCCTTTTCTAAATGGGAGTGATCGAAACATCCCTGTTTCCCAAGGAATATTTCTTCTGTTGAGAGCTGAGTGCATTCAAGTATCCTCTTTGATAATCATCTGATTGGGTTTCCAATGCATAGTCATTCGCCAGTATGTAGTCTTCATCTTTTGGTTCCTTCGTCTTCTCGACATACTTCTCATTTTCAGTCAAGAAAATGGGATGGTAATCTTCCCTAAAGAAGTGGTTTTCTTCGACAATCGGGTCTGTTTCATCCTCTGATTCTCCCTGAGCATAATTTTTCTGCAAGGGTGTCCGAATTTGTTGCTGAGATGTTGATGCCTCATGAGCTTTCTGCTCTCTTTGTTTGATCCTATACTGAGGTTGCTGCTAGTTTCTGAAATTTGGATTCCTAACTTGTGGCTCCTGCTGTTTATCCAAATTTATCATTCAGTTAGCCATCCTCTCCATGGTTTCTTGATGAGCATCATATGAACATAGACCCATAAAAACTATCTCTTTGTCATTTCAAATTGCTATTATTTAGACATTGTATGTATAATCCACAAATCAATATTTCCCTATAGCTATAAGCTTCTCTAACTCGAACTTGTGCAAGTGATCTTTCGATGTCTATGGGCATCTTCTCATTCATGCACCTACACTTCCTTCCCATGCTCTTGCATATTGAATATAATGGAAGCTTTTATCTCACAAGAATGACTAGCCTATATTTTCTTATAGAATATTAGAGGACTTAATCTATGAATTAAGTTAATGAGACAAGTTTCAAGCCCTTCTTTCTAACCTATATTTTCCTTCCCACACTCTTTGTTGTAGAGAATTTTACATGCTCTTGTATATTGAATACAGTGAGATATTTGATCTCATGAAAATGCCTAGCCTCTATTTTTCTTATAGAATATTAACCGACTGGATCTATGAATTAAGTTCATCATAAAAGTTAGAAGATCTTTTGAATAAGGTGACAAGTTGTAATTGACATACATGTAAAAAAACATTTTATTTAAAAAACAACTAAAATAATTGTAACTATTCTTCCTCCTTTTCCTTGCTACTACCAGTGCAAAGATTGCTAATACATTTTTGCAACAACTTTAAGGTTTCTTTTCTTTAACAAGACCTCGATGTCTACTAGGTAACTCATTAAAATTTCCATACCCCTCCTTTGTTCCCTCCAAACCTTTCCTACCCTCAAAGAAACTGATTCCATGATATACATTGTTTTTTTCTTAGCTTGCTTTCATGACCATGGAACATTTTGCCTTGGCACATAAAAATTGCACAAATCAAAAGGAGAGTATCCTAACAATCTCTTCATTCGTGCTATCACCTTCAATTTTTCCCATTTTGCTTTTCTCATGCTTTTAGATATTCCACACTTTTCCCTTCAATTTATGGTGTTCCTTCATCTCTTTGAAGATAAACTCTTTAGCCTTTTCCTTCAATTTACTACACATACTACTTCTGTTCTTATGCACTTACAATTGATATTCACTTGCATCTCATCTCTTCGAACAATAAAGTTGTTTCACAATGGAGACAACCTTGACTAGCAATGCACTTAAATTTTTGCTCGTTGGTTGTACCGAGATGTATCTAATCCTCTAGGTCATTGTCGTCGAGCACATTTGCCTCGCTAGAGATGCAACTCCCCTGTTACTGACTCTCTCTTTCTGATGGAACTCACAACAATGAAGTCTTGTTGCCTTCTTCTCACAATGCACATGCTACAACTGGGAACCTGCAAGTCAAGTCCATTATGCTCCTCAGAAAAAGGTTCATGTGCATTCGTACATCGATCTTCATGCATTGCAACTCCCCACCCTTCTACCTCCCTCACCTCCCTCTCCTTTTATGATCCATTAATGAAAAAGGTATTATAGACTATGTTTGAATTCGCTTATGTTACTTAGTGCAACGGATCGAAAAGATTGTGAATAACATAAACACATAAACAACTTGAAAACACATCAACACAACCAAATTTAATAAAGGAGTTCACCAAACTTTATGGCTACGTCTCCTGGTCCTTTCGCTTCCAGTGCTGACCTCTTTATTTTGTCTTCAAATTGCTGTTATAGGTATGAGCTCGGAAACGGCGTCTCAAATAATAAAATGAACATCACCACTGCATTTAGCTCAAGATTTCGAGTCAAACGAGTATAAACTCGACCATATTTGGCCATTGTGACCTCCATACCTCCTGTAATGATCCAAAACCACCCTCTGTTTGGAAAAAACCGCCTTGGCCTGCATAAAACCACCTCGGACTACGTGTTGGATGTAGGGTTGGTTCGACACCTGTAGTGGTTTATCAAAAACTTGGTGGATTGGTTGACCAAGTCCCACCCTTCAACATATTGGTTCTGCCTTTGTGAGATGGTATTGATATACCATATATAGTTGCAATCTACGATAAATGTGGGGTAATGCAATAACATAAAATCAAAGGATTGACGGTCGTGGGGTTGACCCCGACCATCCGGCCTTTTTTCGGCAGAGATCCCAACACCAAAATAAATACAAGTTTATCATATCCATAACCACGTCCCGTCCAATCCAATATCTATCGCGTCACATGTTTGCCAATTGTCTTGGCCAATCTCCAGTGTTGATCAATCCCGCTGATCCAATGACTATTGTGTCGTCCGCTCATCAACTAACCTGGACGATCTCCACCGTCGATGTGACCCATCCGATCGAATGATTGTCTCGCAATCTCACACAGATTCTTGTACGACTGATATCAAATCGAGAGCACGCGAGAAAAGTGGTTTTCTCATTCTACGTGTCGCACGCTAAGGTTAATCGTGTGAATTTTAGAAATACCATTTCTAGCCTTTAGGGCGCACGAGATATCATTTACCACTTTCCAAATACTACCCACATGCTTAATCTGATCTCTTCATTTCTTAACTTTATTTTGAGCAACTTAAACCTAACCGTTTATCTCCCTCAATCTCGTTCGTTGATCTGACTGATCCAACGACTGTTCTTCACTGCTCTGATACCACTTTCATCTACATTTGAAGACTTTGATCCGGAGGAAAAACTGAATCCATTTTGGATCACTCCTCCCCACTTGAAGATTTTGGTCCACCAAAAGTTGGTTTTAGCTGTCGAGTAAGTGAGGATAAAGTTCCTTCACTTTTCCAATCTCTATCCATCGTGCTTTACTTGGATTTGTACCTTTGAGTTTGACTCGAAGATACTCAACATTTACCCATCGTGAAGTCCTTATCCTCCTATCAAGAACTGTGTCCTCCTGTAGCTCATTGAGATACTCAAGCAAAAGATTTTCAATAGAAGGTAGTTGACCTTGCTCTTTGGGATCTTCAATCAATGAAGGCTCATACAATCGCAAGTTTTCAACATTTACGACGGAAGAGATCTGCATATAAGCTAGTAGATCCAGGCGGAAAGCATTTTCACCAATTTTGTCAAGTATTTTGAAAGGACCATATCTAATTGGTTTCAACTTTTTACCTTCCCCTTGCAGTCTTTCTTTGCTGATGTACAACCAGACTTGATCACCAACTTGAAAACTATGCACAACTCGATGCTTGTCATGTCGCGCCTTATACTTTGCTTGGCTTCTTTCCAACTGTTCCTGTATTGCCTAGTGAATTTCCTGGATTTGTTCAATGAACTTGGTTGCTTTGTCCACATCACTGTGTCCATCAACTACTATGTCTTTACCAAAGACAAAATTCAAGGGAGACTTTGGTATAAAACCAAAACAAGTCTCAAAAGGAGATCCCTGAGTAGAAGAATGTTTTGCATGGTTGTAAGCATGTTACACATAACACAAATGCTCATCCCAAAGTTTGGGATGCTTGCTGCAATATCCTCGAAGCAACTGTATCACTGTCCTATTGACCACTTATGTCTGACCATTTGTTTGCAAATGAAATGTCGTGCTCTTCTTTAACTTTTTTTCCATTAACTCCCATAGACTTAACCAAAATTTCCCAACAAATCGAGAATCTCGATCGGATATAATAAAAATGGGTAACCCAAAATGAACCCGTACATTTTGAAAGAACAACTTTGCAGTTTGTTCAACTGTGACCTGTTTATTACATGGTGTCAAAATACACATCTTGCTGAACCTATCCACAACTACATACAAATAATCATGACTCTTTCTAGACTTTGGCAATCCCCCAACAAAATCCATGGAAACACTTTCCCAAGGACGAGAAGGAATTGGAAGTGGTGTATACAAGCCTAATTTTCTATTACTTAGTTTTCTTGTAGTACACATACTACATCCTTTAATATATCTAGAATTTGTCTCACTCATTCGTGGCCAATAGCAGAATCTTTGTAATTGTGCAACTGTTTTACTTACCCCAAAATGACCTGATATGAGAGAAGTATGTGCTTCTTGAATTATGTTAACTCTTTCAGTTTGTGGAATGCATAACTTTCCCAAATGATATAAGAGTTTGTCCTTTATGAAATAATCCAATTCTTCTACCTGCTTGCCATGACTTAAAGTTGCATATACATCCTTAAAATTTGTGTCTTGAGCATATTGTTCGATGTAACTTTCATGAATTACTGAATTATGCTTAAGTATTGTGGATTCATTTATAATTGGTCTTGATAACATGTCTGCAACCTTATTATGTATGCCCTTCCTATATCTCATAACAAGATGAAATTGTTGTAGGAAACCCATCCACCTGTAATGTCGTGATTATTGCAATTTAGTTTGTGAGTATAAATATTGAAGTGGTTGATGATCTGTGTGTATGATTGTTTCTTTACCCATTATGTAATGTTTCCACTTTTTAACACTCTGAACTAATGCATATAATTCTTTATCATATGTAGGATAGTTAACTATTGTTGATGTGAATGTCTCAAAATGAAAGCATATAGCCTTTTTGTGTTGCATCAACACTACCCCCATGGCATATTCACTTGCATCTGTCTCGATCTCAAATGGATGTTGAAGATCTGGCAATGCTAGTACTGGCACTGTACTCATCCTTTCTTTCAATGTGTCGAAGGTTTTTTTTTGTTTGCCTCCCCACTGAAACACTTGTTTCACACTTGTCAAAGCATGTAAAGGAGCTGCAATCAAAGATAATTTAGCAATAAACTTTCTCCAATATTGTGTTTCCCCTAAGAAACTTCTAACTTCTGTAGCAGTATTAGGCTTAGGCCAATTTAAAATGACTTCGACCTTAGAGGGATTTGTCTTCAATTCACCACCCCCTACAATATAACCCAAATAATTCAAAGATGTTCTGCCAAATTCACATTTTGACAATTTTATATAGAGATTTAATTTTTTCAGAGCATCTAAAATATGCTTTACATGCTTTACATGTTCATCCCATGTTCCACTAAAAACAAGAATATCATCTAAATAGACTATTACAAAATCATCAATGAATGGTCTAAATACATCATTCATGACTCACATGAATGTAGCTGGAGCATTAGTTAAGCTAAAAGGCATAACCATCCATTCATAGAGTCCTTGCTTCGTTTGAAAGCAGTCTTCCATACATCCTGTTATGCAACTCTAATCTGATGGTAGCCGCTTCACAAGTCCAATTTAGAGAAGTAAATTGCATCTTTTAACTGATTTAACAAATCATCAATAAGAGGAAGAGGATAACGATTCTTTATTGTGATTTTATTTAATGCTCTAAAATCAATGCACATTCTCCATGAACCGTCTTCCTTTCGCACTAACACAATAGGTGATCCGCACGGTGATGTGCTTGGTCGAATAAACCCTTAATCGAGCAACTCTTGTACCTACTTCTTTATCTTTGCATTCTCTAGAGCTGATAACTTGTACATTCCAATGTTAGGTAGTGGAGCATCTTTCTACAAATAAATCTTGTGTTCTATCTCTCGCTTGGGTGGAAGCCCGTTAGGCTCTTGAAATAGAATATCATAATCGGAAACAACTTTAACTAGATCTGCTTTCTGTTTAGGATTACAGCCTTGGAAAGCATTGGATTTATCAATATCCTTTGCTTTTACAATCATAAGTAAAAATTGTTTACTTGAATTTACAATACTTTTCATTTGTCGTGAATTTATATGAGAGAATTTTTCTTTGAGTTTATGAGCCCTTACAATATATTTAGTTCCATCCTTAGTGAGTTGATACTTATTTTCAATTCGATAGAAGATAGCATTTCTATCATACAAGTATGGGCTTCCTAATACAATTCCACGTATGTCCAATGGGACTATGTCTAACTCAACCTCATCTACAAACTTTGACCCAATAGCAAAATGAAGTTTACATTGTTTCGTAACTTGTAGCTTAGTTTTATCACACACCCAACCCAATGGATATGGTTTTTAATGAGGCTTTGTTTCTAGACCCAACTTCTTTACAATTGCTTTAGAAATCAAATTAACTTGTGACCCACTATCAAATAAAGTATCAATTTTAGTATGCTTGGAAATGACTCTAATGTGAAATAGCTCATTTCTTTTCCTCTCATCATTATCATTATCAACAGAATGCGAAGAAGTACTTGTAGATGCTTTAGAATCTTTACCTTTTATACCTGTAGTTGTAACCATTGTCTCGTCACCTTAATCTGATCCCAAGTCCTTTTGAATAGCAACAACATTCTTTCGCTCTTTACTCCTAAGCTTCTTAGGCTTCAATTCCGGATGCAATGACCAAGAGTGTGCCTCATCGTGTCCTTCCTTCTTACAATGACTACATGAAGGTTTATTCTTATTCACAATGCTTCTTTTCTTCTCCTTCCATTTAAGTTTTTTCTTGCCTTTATTCTTGCTTTTAATACGTTTGGATGATTTCCCAACATCTTGGGTTACATTTTTTCCAATAGCTTCTATATGAGTTGCTTGAACCGATACATCATCTAAGCTAGTTGGATTAAACATAAGTATGGTATGCCTCAAATAACTGTGAAGACCACCTATGTATTTCAACAATGTCTTTGGTGAGTCCAATGATATGCCTAATGTTAAAGCTCTCTTACAAAATTCCTGAGTATAACTTTTAACATTTTGACCTTTTAATTGACATAGTGTTTGCCAACTCATCATTGCTTTTTACATATAAGCCATAGAATAAAATTTCTTTTTTATGGCAAAAACAAATTCATTCCAAGTTGAATTGATTTTACCATGCTTTTGGAGATCTGCTTGTGTCTTGCCTTCCCACCATACAAGTGCGGTTCCTCCAAGTCGAAGGCTAGCAAGCTGGATCTTCTTTCTTTTTGAAACAATTTTCTGCACCCTGTAATATAAATCAATTTGCCTTATCCAATTATCAAGCTTTTCAACATTAAGTTCTCCATCATAAATTGGCAAATCAAATTTTACATCTAATTTGATCAAAGAGGATTTATTTTTCTTCTTCTTAGAAGGACTGGATTTATGAGAAGAAGAGGATGATGACGATGATGGTGATGATGGAGGAGATGGTGGAGGAAGCATTCCTCCCTTTCCCTTATCTTCTTGATCTTTAGGTGATGAAATGCCTTCATCTTTGTTCTTATTAAACTTGCGATACATCTCTTCCACCATTGCACTTATTGTCATGAAACTATCCAAGAGTTGAGATTCTGACCCAAGTGGAGTTTCATCTGCCATCCTTCTTTGTGAAAAGACCCTTCCAATCTTTGGATTCACCTCAACAAGTTCACCTTCACCTCATCCGAGCCTCAAGCTAGTAAGCATTCAAATATCCACACAAACTTGTCAAACCTTAAAAAACTTGGTTCTCTGATACCACTTGATCCGTTAATGAAAAAGGTATTATAGACTATGTGTGAATTCACTTATGTTACTTAGTGCATTAGATCGAAAAGATTGCGAATAACATAAACACATAAACAAATTGAGAATACATTCAAACACATCAACACAGCTAAATTTAATAAAGGAGTTCACCAGACTTTCTGGCTTCGTCTCCTGGTCCTTTCGCTTCTAGTGTTGACCTCTTTATTTTGTCTTCAAATTGTTGTTATAGGTATGATCTCGAAAACGGAGTCTCAAATAAGAAAATGAACATCGCCACTGCGTTTAGCTCGAGATTTCGAGTCAAACGAGTATAAACTCGACTATATTTGGCCATTGTGACCTCCAGACCCCCTCGAATGGTCCAAAACCACCTCTGTCCCTGCAAAACCACCCTTTGTTTGGCAAAAACCGCCTCGGCCTGCATAAAACCACCTTGGACTACGCACTGGTGGTAGGGCTGGATCAACACTTGCAATGGTTTATCAAAAAATTGGTGGCTTGGTTAACCAAGTCCCACCCTTCGGCATATCGGTTCTACCTTTGTGATATGGTACTGATATACCATATATAGTTGCAATCTGCGATAAATGTGGGATAATGCGATAACATAAAATCAAAGGATCGATGGTCGTGGGGTTGGCCCCGACTATCCGGCCTATTTCCGGCGGAGATCTTGAAACCAAAATAAATACAAGTTTATCATATCCATAACCACGTCTCGTCCGATCCAATGGCTATCACATCACCCGTTCGCCAACTGTCTTGGCTGATCTCCATCGTCGATCAACCCCGCGTGATCCAATGGCTATTGCATCATCCGCTCACCAACTAACCCGGACGATCTCCATCGTCGATGTGACCAGTCCAATTGAATTGTTGTCGTGCAATCTCGCGCAAATTCTTGTACGACCGATATCAGGCTGAGAGCGCGCGAGAAAAGTGGTTTTCTCGTGCTACGTGTCACACGCTAAGATTAATCACATGAATTTTAGAAATACCATTTCCAGTGTTTAGGGCACGTGAGATATTGTTTATCACTTGCCAAATACTACCCACGTGCTTAATATGATCTCTTCATTTCTTAACTTTATTTTTCGCGACTTAATCCTAGTCGTCTATCTCCCTCACACTCGTTCGTTGATCTAACTGATCCAACGACTGCTTTTAGTTGCTCTGATACCACTTTCATCTGCATTTGAAGACTTTGATCCGGAGGCAAAACTGAATCCATTTTGGATCATTTTATGTCCCTTTTCACATCCACTTGTTTTACCAGTGTTTCTTCTCCCCTCTTTAATCACATATTATTTCTTTTTTGCAGGTCGCTTCGTGTCTTCGAACTTGAAATTCTCTACTATGCATCACCTCTGGTCGACGAGCCAACCTCTCTCGTCCTTTCCACCAAACAAGAACTCCATGCCACCTCATCCTCGTCTTATGCATCTGGCTTCCCATTAAACCCCCCGGGTAGACAACCAAACTCCAAGCTCACGATTTGGTTCCCTTGCAACTACAATTCCCCTCCCTTTTAAGGCCCTCACCCCATCCCGTAAATATTGGTCCATACAAGGCAAAGTGCTAGCAAAAACACCCCTCCATGAATAAACCACTACACGCGACTATGGGAAATCACTTAGATTTGACCTTCTTGACTGCGATGATGACGAGATCCACATATTTGCCTTCAACGACTTGGAACCATAAAGGTTATGAACCCTACCTACAGTCATCTTATCCATCCATTCAAAGTTCTCCTTTTCTCCGCATTGATTGTGTCTTCCTCCAAACATGATGATGAGTTGATACCTTGCCATACCTTCAATTTTGTGCCAATTAGTTCACTCAACCTTGCAACTCTCAACTCAACTTTTGATGTTATTGGTGTTGCTAGCTCAACTTCTCCTACCTCCATCATACACAAACATGATGGCTTTGAGACTCCAAAAAATGCTATCACGCTTCGTGACATGTATAGTAGTAGCATCAATGTCATCCCGTGAGGCACACAATGCCATGTCGAAGGGCGCAAGCTATCCAACCTCTCTAATGTGTGAACCGTTGCAGTCCTTGCAATCAAAGGCGGGTGCGTCATCGAGTTCAATGGTCGAACACCACCTACCTTATTATAAATACATATATTATTGAAACATGCCAAGTCATACAATGGTTTCAAGAAATAGGAGCCAACCCATCTTCGCCATTACTCAGTAGGAAATGCACAAGAACACCCAACAGGCTCGTCAAAACAAAAACAATAGTTGAACTTGCTGCAATGCCACACACTGAAAAAACTCCATGGGTTACACTTTGCGCTACTACTACAACTATAAACATGGAATACTTCTACTTCCTCACATGCCCCCTAGCGTTGATGGGGTGCAATGCATGAAAAAAGTTGTTTGCCACGCCGACAACATGTGGCATTGTACCAAATGTGAGGGCTCCTTCCTTGAATGTGACTACTACTATGTGCTCTGACTTGAATTGAATGACCACACTAGGCACCTCGAAAATGTTATTGCTTTCGATGATGCTGCAATAGAACTCTTGGGCATATCCGCAAAGGACCTTAGCCTTCTCTCAAGTGAGCCAAAGACTTTAAGGGACATATCCAATAGGGTCAAAGATAAACAATTCCGCTTCACGCTTTCTTTCAAAACAAACACTTTCATTGACATTGAACGCCTTTGGCCAACCCTTGTGCGCTATGAGGAACTCCCTTACGCCTCTGTGTCCATACTTATCCTGCATGAAATGCAGCAACCTTCTACCCTTGCCAAGAAGGTTTCCCATCATCTATAAACAAGCCTTTTGCCCCTCTCCTTTATTTCCCCCCATGATATTGTTTTACACACCCTTTCCCTAAACACCTATGTGTTACCCACCCCCCCCCCCCCCCCTTCTCCATTTATGCCCATCTTCTGCCTTTGCAAATGATTTCCCTACTATGTCACTCCCTTTCACTATTGTCAACTCCTTCCCCCCCCCTTGCACTCACAACGTTTCTCACATGCCCTTGCACACATCTGCATGCCTTGTCAGAACCCTTTTGTCTACACTTTTATCTCAAGTCTTTCTTGTACACCTCGCCTACGACATTACTTCCTACTTTTGTAATCCTTTCTCATAAATATATGGGCACTCTCTCGCTTGTACTTGTTCCTCATAAATATATGGGTACTCGCTCACTTGTAATGTTTCTCATGAATATATGGACGTTCACTCACTTCTTATGTTTCTCGTAACTATATGGGCATTTTCTCGCTTGAATTTCTCTACCCTTGCTCATTTTTTCATCTAATTTGCAACAAACAAACATGTTTTGAATGCATGAATGAATATGGAACTGCTTAATATGGAAAACATACATAACTATTGCTTAAAATAATGGCAGAATCCAAAAGTAGGCTTCCTTTAGTCCAAGACAACTATGCATAATAATATCCATTCTAATATTAATAGTGGTCATTTGAACATCCCACCATTCACTATTGCAATTCAACAACACAACAAAAAAACGTTTGCTTTCATTTTTGTATTTCACATACGTTTCATATTCTCCACCTTATGTGGTGCTTGACAACTCATTAAAAGAAACAAGCTCACCAATTAAATGTTACTATTCTTTAAAAAAAAAGGAAAAAAAAAAAACTTATGATTCATACAAACAAACAGACAACCTAATCCTCTAGAGCATAGTTTGTTAACTTTCCATGTTCCTAAAACACTTGCACAAGTTGTTTCCTACCTTCATTTTCATTTAGCAAAAAACAAAAACAACAAAAACAATATCCAAATAACAAAAAACACATCCTCGTCTCTCAATTTAGCACATGACATGTCTTGACCCTTGCTTTCTTCATTGTTCATATTGCTTACTTGTTTGCAAATATACATGTTTGTTATCTCATTACAATTAGCATTTTCCATATTTATTTTATATATTTTCAATTAGAACACAAGGAAGTACCTCTTCTTGCATCACACGAACAAAATTTTTCGCTCCATAGACTATTTTTCGTACATGCATGGTTTACTTGCCTTTGCTCCAAATGCACTTCTACCTCTAACTTTGACAATACTCTTCTTTCTTTCTTAGCTATGCAATCCAATCTGGAGAATGATGTACAAAGGGCATATCGATAACGACACTACACACTTCACAGGGATAGAATAAATGCATGATGTTGTGTGCTCTACAACAATCGTCGGTCCACCCTCCTGCCTAAAACCAACCCAGCCTGAACTTCCATGCCTTCCCAAGTTTGTCTCCCTCCCCTTCCATCCACCCTTCCTCCTTCATTTCCCCCTCCATTTCCACTTGTCAATCAATATTTTCCAAACCCTGCCCTTTCTTCACCTTCCACTTTCCCTATCCAACAAGCCCCCCATGTTGCTTCCTCTTCAACTTCCCAACAATTGTCTCCAACATGCACATCACCTCTTTCATGAAAGGATTGATGCACTCACCCCCTTACAAGTATGTTCCACTTGTAGTGAATCTTACTAATCCATGAAAATGAAAAATCGTAGTGGTTCTGTTACATGTTCCCGTTGTGCCTTCGAGCGAACTGTCCATCGTTTCTCCTCCTCGAACAACATGGACCCAGACAAACAACCCCATGTCCTCTCCAGCCTAACTCAAATTGAAGAGATGCTAATTGCCTGTGTCAACCCAGTTCTTCAAGTGACCCATGCACGTGCAGGAAAATACAAGTATTTTGGCCATACCATTATCTTCCCTCAAGATATCACTAACATTGTCACCTTCCTTCCTTGCATGCTCTTATAAATAGATATCCTTGTTATAAAAAAAAACCAACACTGACTACACATCTTATGAATTCTTTGTCAGTAGATCTTGCGTTCTTGTAGCATTGCAATTCAAACTAGAAAACGATCCATATTACATGGATGTTTAGCTTGACCCAACTATGCTTTCTACTTTGCTCGATGTTCCTATAGACATCACCACCCTTCTACACCACGTCACCACCATCTCCCCTTCACCCCACCAAATCTTCTCTGAAACTCCCACTCCCGAACTCCTCCACACATGCTCGTCTGACCTTCATCCATCCTCCTTTGTTTAAACTCTTCTAGATTCCCATACTGAGATTGATGAAATAATTGCCTACATAGAATCTTCCAGTTCCACACCCACCCATTCACCTCAATGGCCCATTATTGGCCTTTCTCCAATTAATGAATACAACACTGAGGATCTCTTCTTCATGGCATTCCCCACCCTCTTCCCCATCGGATCCACCATGATTAAACAACCAAGAATTGCAAAAGTTGAATGCAAAAATACACTTTGCATCTAATGTGCTACCATGATAATCATTTTGGCCAACATCCTAGATTTCACTATTACTTGTACAACCTTATCATGCACCATCGTAGTTAGGCAACCACATTTGTCTTCATTAAAAGAGACCTTGGAAATAGCTTATCGACAACCATTGTAGACCTTCAGCACCACCTTCAACAACTACCCCCCTCGACCATTCCAGACCAAATTATGCGCTTCGGGTCGTCCCTCCAAGGGAGCTAATATTTTTGGACCAAGGCTAAATGGGAGCTTAGTGACATGATCATTCAACAAGGTAACCCTACCTTCTTCTTCACACTAAGTGCAATTGGTACCAAATGGCATGACTTACATATGGCCAAGCCTTCTAATCCTCCATCCAATGCACATGACCAATCTCGTTGGAGAATCCAAAACATTGTTGCAAACCCGCATCACACCTCTCAATCCATCCATTGCAGATTTGCAATATTCTTAGAAGAGGCCCTACTAAAAGGATTCCTTGTAAAATACTTTTGGTGCAGGTCTAAAACTACCATTGTTTGTCTTCTCTCCTTTATGTAAACTATTTTTTCATACAAACCTCTTACTTGTTCTCGTCTTTTTTTCCTAAGGTATGAATGGCAGCATAAAGGCTCTACACATATACATGAATTTCTATGGTATGAAAACACACCTAATATGGACGACCTCAAGTGGATTGATGAAGTAAACATTGCTACTCACAATTTTTTTTATTTTTATTTTTTTTTTTTCAATTCATACGTCACTTCTTGGAACCCTCACCCCCTCCATCAAAGAAATCTAGGAATCCATCAATCATCAGTTCGTGATCCATGCCTCCTTACAACAACTAAAATCATGTCTTCCAACGAGCACCAAGACTCAAGGAACTTGTGAATTATGTCCAATGGGACACAACTTGTCATTCCTCTACATGCCTTCGCAAAAGAAACAACTCTACTATTTGTCGTTACGGAGTCTCCTGGGAACTGCACAAATCCTCTTTAATGAACATTGATGCTTTCAGTCGTAGAACATATACTCTTTCTAGAAATGATGACAAGATTAACATGCACAACCCTCACATGATTGCGATCTGGAGGGACAACATTGACTGCCAACCTGTTCTCTTAAGTCAAGTTATTTTGAACTACATTTCAAAGTATGCACAACATAAGCAGAGTCAACGTCTGAAAGTTACCACCAAATGTGATCCAGGTGGATGTTGGTGGCCACCTACTTATCCCATTTGGACTCCCACAACTGTCTCTTTCAGTTTTTCAGTTTCCTTAATTATATCACAGTTTACTATTTTTAGCAGTTTTTTCGGGTCCTAAACTTTTGAAGCCCTCTCGTTTTGAGGCCCTAAATGACGTTTTTTGGGAAATCTACCACCAGCGATTTTCCGTCGTAGTCCTCGGAGAGATATTTCCAACGGGCTATCATGCGCGTCAAACGGAGATAATATGACCAATTCGCGACCCCGAGAAGTTGGTTGTCCAACTCACCCCAATGGGGCCCACAAACTCTTGGTGTTACATCTCCTCGGGTTAGGGTTTTGGTTGTTTAAGGTTTTCTCTTATTGTTCAATGAAAGGCCCTTGAGCCTCATTATAAGACAGTTCAGAGGCATGTAGCCGCCACATCTCTTCTCAGAGATAAGCTACCATCGTCCTAGCTAGTTTATTTTTATTTCTGGTTGTAAGCATATTTCAGTATTTTCCATTAATGAAATGAAGTATTATTTCCGCTGCATCTTTGTGTATATGGTTATCTCTGTATTTTGTTGTGTTCCTGTTTAAATCTGGATCAGTGGTATAAGAGCGGTGTGTTTTTTCTCTGTTTTTTCTTTGCATGTCCCCAACGAGGTCGAGATATAAGGAGTTAGGGCTTGAACTAGTCGAACCTTTGCAAGACCAGCCTCACAAATCTCGACGACCTCCCATGGCAGATGAGAAGAAAGATGAGGGGGCAGGAGATCCTATCAAAATCTTGCTCAAAGAAGCGCTCGAGCAACAAAGGAACGCGATGATGGATAGCTTTGCGCAAATCCTTCAGCAGCTACCCAAAGGTGACACATTGACTTCCAGCGGCTACTCTGGAAATGCCACGCCCTTTAAGGTACAAGTTAATTTTGAAATCCCCATATTCGAGGGTTAGATAGACGCAGATGCTGTAGATAATTGGTTAAATCTGCTAGAAGGGTATTTTTGTGTTCATGAATTTTCAAGTCGGGAAAATATTGTTTTCGCTCTTCTCAAAGTAGCCCCCCACGTCAAGGACTAGTGGGAAACCTACTGTGAGCAAAAGGATGAAAGTACAGGCTGACTATTTTCAGCCACACCCACTTGGAATGACTTCCGGGATGCCATCAAGGAGCATTACTACCCTATCAAAAGCTATGAGGACAAATACATCAAATGGACCACACTGCGGAAAGGACGAGACCAAGATGTGCCGGAGTTCACAAACATTTTTCATACCCTTCGCACATAGTTGGGTATCAAAGATTATGAGCTGCATCTGGTACTCAAATACCGTGGCTTCCTGCACATATACATCCAGGAAGAGATGGAGTTCTTGAACATCTCCTCACTCGGCACAACATATCGATACGCTGTCAAAATCGAGCAAAAGTTCAAACAGAAGAAGCGAGACTTTGGATCTACAAATCTGAAGCCCAAAGGACAAAGCCAAGGCGAGGTGGCCCAAGACTACCCCTCAAAGCCACAAGAAAAGAACAACACCACGAAGTCGAAGAAGGACATAAGAAAGTGGTGTGAGTTCCACAAGAGTCCCACTCATAACACAAGTGAGTGTCAGACCAAGCAGTCGCTGGTGGCCGAGTTGAAGGCTTCAAAATTAGATGCATGTTTCAACCCTGAGCCAAAACCTAACAAGCGGAATGGCAAAGGGAAGCAGATCATTGATGTGGAGCCCAGTGCCACTGTTGCCACTGCCAAGATCCAGAAAAATGATCCCGAAGATCTAGAGGAGGGGGAATGTCTTTTCCACTCATAGATGTGGGTGAAGGGTTTGCCGCTGTAATTCATTGTCGAAAGTGGTAGCCAAAAGAACCTCATTTCAGCAGAGGCCATGAAGCGGTTGGGCCTACTAACTACACCACACCCACAGCCGTACAGTATCAGGTGGCTTCACAAAGGACGAGATCTCAAAGTTCACCAACAGTGTCGCCTTCCCTACAGCATCAAGCCCTTCACAGACGAGGTATTGTGTGATGTTACACCTCTGGATGTTTGCGATGTA
>APFE030378767.1:0-14456 GCA_000404065.3 Pinus taeda | reverse complement strand
CCGACGTCTGCTCCAGGTATAGTGGGATCTTCCCACAACCGTCACCTTGGGTAGAATCCTAAGATTATGGCCACTAAGGTTACCAACAACAACAAATATACCTGGGGGAACAGTCTACACTCCGACAGCACGCAAGGGCAGAGTAACAAGCTCAATCCCCTTACCGGCTCCTTGACAATGGTCAATCCAAGGTTTACCGATAAGTGATCACCTGGCTCCTCAACAAATTTGAGGTTTACCGTTTGTAATACGTGCGGGTCTGGCGTCGTTCCCAACGAGGGAGGATTGATCCCCTCACTGGTTCGGACACGAGCTCGTGCTTCTCCTTTAAGAGGAGCTTTCCCAGAATATAAATTAACAGCTGGATTTATTCTATCACAAGATAAGCTACTTGTTTGGTTTAATAGTCTTGGAGAGTTAATTACTCACCTACTCCAAGACACTAGCCTGATCTATGTTGGTGCTTCAGAGCCCTAGAAAATAAAAATTTCTAAGTTAATTTTACTTTAAGCGTTGATTTTAATGGTTGTTCTTTAAAGACAAAGGTGATGGAGATGAAACTTGATGGTGTATAGACTCGACTCCAATTCTCTAAAAGATGCACCTAAGATGATTTGATAATTTTCTCTTTCAATGAATGTTCTAATTAAGAGAGTTGAGAGAATGCAATCTTTTCAAAAAACAACTTTCTCAAAAGACAATCAAAGAAACAATTCTCTTTATCTTTCAAAGCACACAAAACATAACCACTCTTTACTTCACGAAAAAATTCCTTTCTCTTTCAAAAACGTCAAATGCTACTCTAAAGCAAACTTTGCAAAGGAGATCGTTGATATTTTCCTATTTAATAAAAGCATGTAAAACTAATCTAATCAAGGCAATTTCAAGATCTATGAAAATCTATGAAAAATCACTCAAAAGCAAATCAAAGGAAATTTACCTAATCTTTCACTAACAAATAAATCTAAGAAGCAAAAGCTTACTAGGATGATTCCGGGATGTTTTACTTGGCAATGATTGATCCAAGGACTAGTTTATGCAGAATCACAAACTAATCAAAACAAAAACTCAATCTCTTTTTGTTCTTTTTGAAAATGAAATTCACAACTTTAAATGAACAAGTTATATTGAAATTTTTCAAAGAGGCAACACAAAGGTAGGTCGCTCACGAGGGTGGATTTTGCGACTGGCCCGACTCCTAAGAAGAATGACAAAACCAGAGATATCTAAGGCTTTGCAACTTCTAAACCCAAAGTCACTACAGGACCAATATAAAAATCAAAAACCTAAGGCTAAAATCTCAAGGAATTTCACTAAAACTTTCGACACTAATGGAACAAGTATAGGTGAAGATTTTTGACAGTCAACCAATGGATCTGGGCAGTGAAGACTAAGAAAAACAAAATTTAAAAGGAAAAAGTGATAAAAGAGGGAATTTTCTTAATTTTAGCAGGGTACGCAGGTAGCCTGTTTAACCAGGTGCGTGCACGCTCTGTGTACACAGAAATAGTGCGTACAAGTACGCACTGTGTCTAACTCAGAGGGTGCGTACTTCTGTAAAACAAAGAAAACCTAAGTTCTAATTCAACCCTAAGCTAAGCCACCCAAAAACACAGTCAAGCAACCAAAATGCAAAAGAAACAAGACTCTTTTCAGATCAAAGTAATGATCAAAGGAAAAATCAAACACATCAATGGATTCGCCAGCAGAGTCGCCAATTTGTCATGCGGAAAGAGTTATTTTTGTGGACAAACCTAACCTCCCTAGGAGTCTAAGACTCTCTAGTGACAAACAAACCAAACAAGAGCAATCCTTCTCTAAACACACATTATTCTATGAGAGATCAAGTGTTTTCCGATCTTACCTTAGGTCCAACGCTTGTTGTAGCAGTCCAGCCTTGCTGATCCAGATGAGCTCCTCCTTCACTTTAAGACCTGCATACACTAACAAAGCAAACGATTACATAACACCTGAATATTTCATAAAACAAAGCATATTCATCACATAGACCATGGAGTACATGAAATAATTCATTAACAACAAATCATTGAGAAGAATGGACTTATTTGTATTAAGGAAACAAAAAAGGAACCATTACAACCTGAGCCTTGGTGTTGTGCAAGCTCCTCCCAGGGTCCAGCAAGAGATTTCCTCTACTTTGACAAGCTCACCCACCCCCAATATGGCAACAAGGAAGGATAGTGATCTCTCCTCACAAGTCAACAATGGAAGTCCTAATTCCAGCAGCATTTACCCTTTAGAATGTTCAGCTTTCAACCTCTCCTCCTCTGGCCCAATGCCTGTATTTATAGTATTCTAGAGGAGGTTATTCAGTTCCAACATCAATGGGATACTCCCTCTTTTGGATGGGGTAGCTCCTCTCTTGATGGGATAAGCTCCTCTATCATAGGGATGCATGAACCATCTGGAGGCGCTCAATACACGTCAAAAACTCTTCTAGAAGGCTCTAGAAGTGACCACAAGTAACTTTTTAAAGATGAAACTCGCGCCTTTTGACCTTTACAGGGGTACGCACCCAACCTTTAGCTTACAGAGTGTACAAGTACGCAGGTACAGTTTGTTTGGAGTGCGTACACACATGCAAGGTAGAAAGAACCTGCGTACCCAGAGATAAACATGTTTTTAAGTGACTTTCTCTCTTTTTGAAGTTTGACATGAAGATCAGAGGTATGAGGCTTGACAAGGAGGACATTATGACTATTGATGGAGCCATATTAACTGCAGATAGTCATGGTGACAAATTTCAGTGTAACAATCACCACTATGTTATCACTCTATGATTTTTAAGATTGGAAAGACAAAATCATAAAGGATACATCAAACCACTTAAGAGTCTGGGATCTAGCCCTCCCTAGACTCAGAGAGGGCTCTCTCTATATATTTCCAGATTTATCTTTATTTCCAGTGTTTTAATGTATTAGTCTAGCTATAATGGTGAAAGGGATTTATTTCTTTATTTCTTGATTGTTTGTTTGTTTGGTTGGGGAAAAGTCAGATTTAAATCTTTTCCATTGGTCTATGGAGTCGAAAGGCTGGGTAGTAACATCAACTTTTCTAGAGAATTTGCAAGGTAAGCTAACTATATTTACTGGATCTAAAGAAAAATGAAAATAATATGGCAGAACAATGAAATTAGTAATGATTAAAAGGAAATTAAGTATTTATTAACCACACATCAGAAGAAAACATTTAGATTGTAAACATAGACAGAAATAAGGTGCTCCAACAACATATCTTACTCCAAAATTTCTGCTTTACAATAAGATTTTAATGATGCATAATGATTAAAACAACAATACATTTAACACAGAAAGAAGACATCACCAGGTTAAAAACAACTCAAGTATCTTTCAAAAAGTCTTTTATTATTAATGCTCCAGCTCAAAAATTACAGTGCTCCAAAAGAAATATTGTTCAATAACTCGAGTCCAACCCTTAATACTTCCAATGCATGAAGTATTTAGCAAAAAAAACCTACAACGACTGCCTTATACACTTGTCAATTTGTTATTAATTACAATGAAAGTAAAATTTGACTAGTGTAACCACGAAGTGGCCATGACGATATAACTTGGACATTTGGTCCCCTTTTTTCGGGATGTTGTTGCTGGGTAATTAATTTTACTGTAGTGGATTTTTTGACTTGGATGGGTGCTAACTCAGCTCCGAGTTGTTCCTTCAATCTTGCTTGTCCCGTTCCTCTTGGTAATCACACAAGTCACTCCATTCTTCTTCATCTTGAATCTTGAATTTGATCAGCCTATGATATATTTAAACAGATTTAGTGTATTGTACAAAAGTGGGTTTTACTGTAAAAACGTGCTTCAATTCATGCTCAATATAGATTGGATTACTGATAGCCTCCAGCAATGCTTTTCCTGTTATGTTGCTTCTAATATTGGATAGATTGACAAAATCCTTTGCTATGTCTTTGAGCCTCTTGACATAATCTTCTCTAAAACCTTGCTTTAGAGCAAATTCTACCATTGTATTTCCAGAAAAGTAAGATGCATTGTCAAACATTAAAGTTGAGGTTAAGCCAAACCTGGTAATTATGTATTGATCATTGAAGTTTGTGATGCTTTCAATATTAGCTATCTTTAATGGGACAACTTCTATCCACTTTGTAAAATAATCAATAGATATAAGGATGTACTTATTTTGTATGGAAGAGTTAGGAACAATCTCACCGATTATGTCTAATCCCCATTGTTCGAATGGTTGTTTGATGTTAACTTGTTGTAAAGGTAATGTTGGTTTTCTTTCTCTTCCGGCTGTGGTTTGACAAGTTTCACACTTCCTTGCATATTCATGTGCATCTTTAAATACCATTGGCCAATAATATACTACATGTAGGATTTTGTGAGCTATGGTATTTCCCCAAAATGTCCTCCAACTAATCCATTATGTAATTCATGCATGACCTTTTCGGCTTCAGGTTTCTCCAGGCATCTTAGCAATATTGAACCATAATTTTTCCTAAACAATACATCATTGACTAGTTCATACTGATTTGATTTCAATCTTAAAGCTTTCTTTGTTTAATAATTAAGATGCATAGGAGGATATCTTTTTCTTAGATAAAATTTAAAATTAGCATATTGTGATTGTGTATCATTGAGGCTTACCTTTGACATTTTCACTTCATTACCTTGATCTTCTTCTGGTGGTAACTGGGAAGCTCCTGTTAACATCCTGCAAAAATCTTGGCCCCTGACAATTTTATCTGGCCGGATTTCTACATCATATTCTTGAAGCGCAGTCACCCAATTATCTCTTTTTCCCCTACTTCTCTTTGGATCAATAATTGTCTTACTACAAGGTAGGGTACAACTATCTTTGTATGGGATTTAAGAAGAAAAGGTCTAAAATGTTTCAAAGTTTTAAAAAAAGAAAATGGTTGTTTCTCGACAGCTGAATAATTATTTTCGGTGCCTTGCAAGTTAGAACTAATAAAAGAGATGGGTGCCTCGATATTTTCATCATTCAACTGTGTCAAAACCGTTGCATATGATGTATTGGATGAAAAAGTATATAATACAAAAGGTTTGACAAAGTCAGGGGTTGTCAATGAAGGAGCTTTAATAATGGATTTTTCAATAAACTCAAATGACTCTCTTTTATCCTTGTTCCATTTGAAAACTGCATTTTTTCTTATCATTTCTTGAAGGGGTAGGACGCTTTGTGAAATTCTGGAACAAATGTTTTCACAAAATTTATTTGGCCTAGGAATGAATGCATGTTTTTCTTTTTTGTGTGGGAGGGGAATCTTTTCGATCTCTTGTACTCTATCATGGTCAATGCAAATTCCTTTCTTGGAAACTATAAACCCAAGGAGTTTGCCTTCTAGTAAAGAAAAATTATATTTTTTGGGATTTAAGGAAATGCCATATTTCTTGCATCTTTCAAAAAAGTGCTTCAGGTCACTTAAATTATTGTTCCTATCCTTAGAATAGGTTTATGTCATCCAAGTAAATAAAAACTGGTTTATTAATTAGACCTTTGAAGGCAATGTCCATAACACGTTGAAATGTGGCACCAACATTAATGAGTCTGAAAGGCATCTTCTGATAGGCATATGTTCCCCACTTGGTCCTAAATGTTGTCTTTAATCTGTCATCTGGATGCACAAGATTTTTATTATATCTTGAGAATCCATCTACAAAAGACATTAATTTGGAACCTACAACTGATTGCAATATCTATTCCATAGTAATCAAGGGAAAATTATCTTTTTGACAAGCTTTATTCAAGTTTCTATAATCAATACAGATCCTAATATCACCATTCTTTTTCCTTACTGGTACCATATTCGATACCCACTTAGAATTTCTAACAAGGAAGATTATTTTGGCCTTCATAAACTTGTTCAATTCAGATTTGATTTTACTCTCAAGGTTTGGGTGAATTTTGTGTAGCTTCAATTGAATTGGTTTTTCATTCGAAGTCATAGGTATGGTTTGTTGAATTATAGAGGTATCATAGGTCTTGAGATCTACGTAATCCCAGGCAAAGACACCTTTGTATGCTTTCAACAACCTAATGAATGATATTCTTTCTTCAGATGATAGGAAAGACCTAGGTTGACATTTTGAGGCTTTTCAGTTGACCCTAGGTTTACTACTTCAAATCTCAGAGTAGAACTTTGAGTTTTGGAGTTGGTACTTTTCTTGAACCTATCCTTTAGATCATAGAGATCTTCCATCTTAACTACAAACTTTGGGATTGGGTTTTGATCATGATTATGTTTGATTTCTATATCATGCTTATGTTCATATATGATTTGTTCTTCATACGACCCTTCTGATGTAAGGAAATTAATTATATCTGCATCGTTGTTGAATAATCTCCAATTTGTTACATTGTCAGGAATAAATGGCCTAAATATTAACTCTATTGAAAATTTGTCTGGACTAAAGTCTTTTGAGGGTATAATATTGGATGCCACATTAGCAAGTAAGTCAACACTTACGTTTTGCAGCCTAGGGACTAAAGATATGTTAAAATTAGAAAAATGAGAAGTCTGATTCTAGTCTAATGATTGATGATGTTTAAGGTGCCCAGAGACACAATGAATTGTATTTCTCACTTGTTTCACAATTATTTCAGAATCACCACAGACTTGCAAGTACTTGACATTAAGATCGATGGCTTTATATAGTCCTTGGATCAGTGCTTCATATTCAATAATATTATTAGTGCACTAGAATTCAAGTTTGCAGGCTAGCATGGTTTTCTCTCCTTGAGGATTTATCAAAATGCATCCTGCACCTATGCCGTATTTGGATTTAGAACCGTCAAAATATCGAGTCTAAAACAGAGAGTTATTTGAAACCTTATCTACCAAATTTAGACATTTGGAAGCATCTGTTTGTGAAAAATATTTCGATTTGAGAAACTAGAGCATTATCTAGAAAGGGAGGCCTTTAACCATTAAAGGATCCCAAAAATGACTCGGCCGAGTAATTCCAATGATATTATTGGTGAAGGAAACTTGTTCGTTGCTTTCGTCAAGGTCATTGACTGCATATTTCAAGATTTTTTCTCTATCTACCCTTATTTGGTTTGGTTTACCATTATGTGGCAACCACATGTGAGACCAATCAGTTGCGAAATAACCATGAAAATTTTCAAATGAATCCCTACTGACAATAAAACCATAAAATTCAGGGATATTAGCCACCAAAATATCAATTATTTGTAAACTTTCGGATTAGATGAAAGCCTAATTGAAACTGATGATATCTCTCCAAGCACCTCTAATTTTGTCCTATCTAACTGAACTATGTGTACTGCATATTTTTGAGGTGTAATGTTTGATTTGGTACACACAACTCTTGGCATTATATTTGAGGAGGCTCCTGAATCAACAAGGCAGTATGAACATACTTGTTGAAATTTTCATAAGTGAGTAGAAATGGAGGAACATGAGAAATAGACCTATCGCCAATTAGAACTAGATCTGAAGGATTAACTTTGTTGAGGATGAGGGAGGCTTTCGCATATCGTAGGCAGCTTGAGTAACTACAAAAGATGGCATAAGAGATACTGGAACTACTTTCAACTCTCTTAATAAAATTTTCTGTTGTTGCTTGAGTTTAGTGAGCTCATGTAATGAGATGTTAGTTCTAGTACTTTTCATCTCTTCCACTATATTGTATTCCACTGTATCTGAGATTACCAATGTTTTTGAGGCATTTGAAAATCTGGAGGAATAGGATCAGTTTGGCTAGTCTTTAATTTCTTAGCTACTATTTTCTTCTTTGCAGGAGTAGTAGTTTTTTGTTTTTGATTTGTGATAGACATGTTAGGAGAGTTTTTACTTCTTGCAGTCACTGGCATTGCTTGTGCCTCTTATTAAGTTGGGAGGATGAAATCCTACATTCCATTTAATTCAATTTCTTCTTTTGTTTCAACTTCCTCTTCATTTGGTGAATCTTCCTCTGCTTCTTGATCAAACTCATCATTTGAAATGGTGTTTGGGGGTTATGATGCAAAAGAAGGGTTCCTTTTGAATGATCAAAAAGGTTTTTTGGGAGAAGAGGATTTTGCGACTTGCTTTTTTATTTTGATCGTTTCATTAGACATTATTTTTAACACTTTTTGAATGCCTTCAAGTTCGAAAGGGTCCTTCGAAGGTTTCTTCTTAGAGTCATCCTTAAATGTTACTTTCTTTGACTTCCTTTCATCTATTTGTGATCTCTTTTCAAAAGCTATGATTCTTCTTTCTACATTTAGGGCTTGTTTCATGTTTTTACAAGGATAGCCTTATTGGCTCTATCTACAAAAATCGCAATATTAGAAGGAAGAGATGATATATATATCATTCTATTTGTACATCTACGGCAGATTTAAAGGCAACTGGGATTTTATTTAGTAATTTGTTGAATCTGGAGTTGAAATCTTTGATCTTTTCATCTAGATTATCTTTCAAATTAGAAATATAATTGATCAAGGATGCTATGTGTTACACAGTAATTTGTCACTGTTTGTCACTGTCCCTATTTACCCCTCTCCTACATCTTGGAGGACTCATTCCGGGACTTGTGAGAAGTGACAAGACTTGAAACCACTTGCATCATTCACCTCTGAACATGAGCTTCATATGCCTTGAAGTCACCTCCTGCTCCTTGCCCTTAAAAATAGCCCTTTTTACATTAGCGTTGGCCCACTGTGTTCTGCCTGCGCCAATGGGGAAAATCCTATAAAAGGGGTGCGCCATTAGCGCTCTGTCCCAGAGTCGCAATCGCACCAACTTTTTTGGGCAAAGTTTTTAACCTCCGAAAGTTCTATCCAACACATTCACCAACTGCATCCAAGTTAAGTGAAGATGGTTTGGCTTTGAATCTCCTTGAATGGGAAGTAGTTTGCCACCATTCCATAGAAGTTTTCAAGTGATGAGGCCAAATCCATTATTTTTGTGATTGATCTTATCTCTTCCTTTTCATCTATAAAAGCTTGTTTCCATGGCTTAAGCAAGCTAGTTCTAGTTCTAGTGGTAATTATACTTGTGTTGAAAGGAAGATATCAAGAGATTAGAGTTGCAAGAGCCTTCTTTGTGTCCATAAGGCTTAACCTAAGTAAGGAGATCTTGTCACCAAAGAGAGAGAGGCTTGTCCCTCATCCCTTCAAGCTTTGCAAGACTTGTGTAGATGAGCACCCAGCCAAAGGAGGACTTGACGTCAGGACGCTGGTTGTATTCTCCTTTGTTGATTATTAATAATAGATGACTATCATTATGGTTCCATTCTCATTGTTGTGATGATTAATGTTGAATTATGTCCTTCCTGACTGATGTATAATTGCATATATTAGATTTCACGCTTGTGTTTGTGTTATTCTCTTTGTGTGCAGGTGTCCATTCACGAGGTAGTGGAGGATCGTGACAGCCAAGGCAGGGAACGTGGTGACGTCTCTTCTACAAACAAAAGCGTTGGAACTCAAGTAGGTCTTCATCACCTACCTTTTATTTGCAATTAGGAACTTGCGTGATAGCATTGTTTGATTGTTGCTAGAGCCATTCTGGGCTAGTAGGGATCGCCTCTATCCGTAGAGGGGATTTACCTCTCCAACAATTTGGCGACTCCACTGGGAAGTTTAGCTTGTTGTTTAATTTGTAAACTTAGACGGAGTCTGAAGCACAGCCAGATAGCCTTCGAAACACTATTGCTTTGCAGTAGTGAAGTAGATCAAAGCCGCTTCAGTCAATCTCCGGTTTGGTTTACGGACTGAACAATTTGGAGTTTATCTTGCCTCTTTGGTTTTCTCTTGTTTGCTTGCTTGGATAGCTTTTTGGATTGAATTTCTTGCTACCTCTTGCTTCTTGACTTGCCTAGAGACTGTAAACTGAGCTTTAGACTGCTTGTTTTTCTTTTTAACTTGGCAAACTTTGTTAGCGTGGTTTCCCCTTTGACAGTCGCGCTAGTGGCCCTTGTTGCTAACTGACAACCCGTGCCAATCCTTGTTTAGCGTGAGTTGCAGCCTGACAGTCACGCCAGGCCTCTTAGTTTTTAAATCCACTTGTTTGCCTGCTTTCTGAGCTTGGATTTGCATTTTACCACATCTTTTTCAGTTGCTAGAGTGTGTCTGATCCTTGTTTGACTGGTTCTTAACCTCCATCCTTCGGGTGTTTGCTTCTGTCTATCGATTTCACACCTCAACCCTAGGACATCTAGTGGCCGTGTGTGTGTCGAGCCTTCCGTAGGAGTTTTGGGTTTCTTGATTGTCCAGTCAACTTTGTGATTGTTTTTTACACTTGTTCATTGATTGTTGAAGTATTTTTGGTTGATTTCCGAGTGACTTGCCCTTTGCTTGGATTTCATCCTTACCTTGTATGAGCTTAGATCACATAGCTCGTACAAGCTTTTGCTCTTCTTCTGTTGTGGAGAATTGTTTTGGTGTCTTGGGATTTCATTGTGTTCTCATCGAGTGAATTTGTCTCTTTTACTCAGTGTTATTGTCTTTCAAAATTCATTCTAGTGCATTGTGCCTTTAGAAAAAGAAATGAAATAATCTCTTTTGCATTCAATAGTTAATGGGATAGAACTTTTCATTGATTCATATTCTTGAAAGGAGAAAGTTTTATTTAGTTGCCATTAGCTGCATTAGGTTGTTTGATTGATTGTGCTCATTTTGTTTGATTGAAAATTCTTAACCTTCTCGTAGTTAGTATTCATTGAACGAAATGGTATTCTTTGGCATATAGTTTGCATCTAGGCAATTGTGAAAACTACATACGGTAGGGCCTAAAATCGAAACTTAACTAAAGATCAACCATAAAATAAACCGAATCAACTTAAAAACGCATTGGAACATAACGCTCACATTGTAGAGGTCTAGGCTAGAGACGTGCTCTGGCGTCGTTAAACCCAGTCACTCTTGTTCTCGCATTAAGGTTGGGTGATTCCTCCTTATGTGATTCAATTGTGGTCTAGTACAGACTTGGGCTCCCACGTATCGTCGCGTATATATGGGGAGACTCCACTAGGTTTGCATCCTTGATCCATAGGAAGCCATGTCTGCTACCTTACAAGCCGTAACGCACCGAACACAGCATTCGGGAAGATTGACTGTAGTACATAAAATCCTTGGTTTTCATACGATTGCCAAGGTGTATAAGCAGTTTTATGGATTGTCTGGTAAGCCCCTTGCCTAGTTTCTCCAGAGTAGTCACTTTTTGATCCTTTTCGGACTCTGTAAAAGAAAAGGCTCTATTGAGCATTTGTCACTTCGGGCTCTTTAAACATTCGAAGGCGACTAGAGTCATCTTTTGTCCTTTTCTTGACTCTTAAAACATGAAAAGGTCAAGTTGTGTCCTAATGTCCTAAAAATTTATTTGGCCACGATAAAATTTACATGGTTAGATCTTGTTTGCATTTAGTTTTGAGTAGGATCTCTTATCATTAGCTTGTCTAGGATCTTTGTTTGATCATCCTGGCGGATCCTTCAATCCCGTCTCCTGTCCCAAGTGACCAAGGGTCTCCATCTTCTGCTACCCCTGAGACACCGGTTTGTGGCGACACTTTTCCTATTGTTCCAAGTGTCCAACCATTGAACTCTCGTGCTCCAGAGGATGAGCTTTACGACTTGTTTTGGAACCCTGTTTGGGAGCCCTCTGAAGAGGATTTTCCCACTACTCCTGTTGGTGTTGCATCTCCGATGGTTTCTTCCGACATGGAGGATACATCACCTGTGTCAAGTGGGATGCCCGTTATGTCGAGTATTGATACTCCCATTGCGGCTACATCCCCAGTTATCTCTACGCCCTACACTGTCACGCCTCTCGATATCACGGTGCCGGCGCGCTATAGATCTCTAAGGGATGCTATGAACTCTGTGACTTCCTCATCTATGTGGGATCAAAACATTGTCCCTACAACGGGACCATTTGTTTCCCAAACTGATGTTACATCAGTTCCAACCAATCCGACCATCTATGTCGCGTCATCAACTCCAGTTGCTAGTGCCGTTACAGCATCTTCTGCTGTGACTTCCGTTGCCAGCCCATCTCAAGGCCCGATACAAAGTGGTCCATCGGCACATACTGCTAGAGTTGTTCACCCCGCAAGTGGTGCCACGCCTCTCTGTAATGCTATTTCGGCAGGGGGGGCATATTCCCAATACTTGCATAATGTCCAGAACCCAGGTGGGCAGGGCCCCTATTATGATCCTGTCAATCATCATTTGTATATCTCCTTGCCAACTGAGCCCTATATTGAGGCTTCAGTTCCATTGAGTGTGGCTTGGGGTACCGCCGGATATGGCGGTGGCCAGTTCCGTCCAGGTCAAGGACAGCCATCTCAAGGACCACCTACCAGGGTCAACCATTCCTACTCGCCAGCCTAATCGATGGGCAGCAGTTATTATGGCCAAAACTACCCAGGTCAACCTGGAGGCTCGCAAGGACAACCTTATCAAGGACAACCTTTAGCCTCTAGTGGTCCGTCTTATACATATCTTGGGCAACCTTCTGGAAACCCGGGACAACCTTACGGTCAGCAAGGTCAACCTGGAAACCAACAAGGCTACCCTTCCGGGCAAGGGGGCCAGCCTTACGCACAACAAGGCCGACCCATTGCTCAGCCCAATCAACCATCTGGTCTACAAGGGCAACCTTCTGGCTAGATGCCCAACCTTTGCAAGGATATCTTTCTGGGGCATCTCAACTAGGCATGCAGATGGTTCCTGCTTCGCAGCCTCAACCCGGTTATCAACCCTAGAATCAAGGTGGGTACCAATCCCGACCGTCTTATTCAGGTGGGTACCAATCCCAACCTCCTTATTCAGGTGGGTATCAATCCCAGCCTCCTTATTCAGGTGGGTATCAATCCCAGCCTCCTCCTTATTCAGGTGGGTACCAATCCCAACCTCCTTATTTAGGTGGGTACCAATCCCAACCTTCTCATCAAATGCCGCCTGGTTCCCAGGCTCAATATGGATACCAGCAACCCCAGGGGCAAAATCAAATCACCCCGTATCAAAATTACCAATAGCTGCAGGCCAACCCTTATTAAAATTATCAACAACCTACAGGGCAGCATGGTAACCAATGGGGCGCTACGGGGTAGAACCTGTATCAACCGTCCGGTTCCGGAAATAACCCTTATGCACAAAATTCTTCTGGACAAGGCCCTTTTGGACCTGGTCCATCGAGACAAGGCCAGTGGGGGCAACCAGGAACTGGATGGAATTCTGGCCCTACCTCATATCCGCAGATGTCCTTCAACCCGCAACTACCATTTCTAGCAACGTTGGAACTGCCCGATGTGTCAAAGTTAACAAATGATCCCATTCTGCATAATTCGCAATGGCCACCAGTTCCAACTAAGATACCTAGCGACTGTCCCAAATTTGACGGAAAAGTCGGAGAGGACCCCCAAGCTCATGTAATGACGTATCACTTATGGTGTTCATCTAATTCATGGCTTGATGATTCGATCTGACTTTACCTCTTCCAAAGGACTCTCACTGGTTCTGCCGCTAAATGGTATATTGAATTGACCCGCGCGTCATTTCAAGATTTTAACTCATTAGCTATGGCATTCCTTACTCACTTTCAGTTACCCATTCGGTACGAGATAGGGACCCATCTCCTTACGTCTCTTAAGTAGGATACATCTACGCATATCTCCGATCATATACATGAATGGAGAAGACCTCGCCGGTTGATCAAGTTTTGGATTCTTGATCAACTCCTCATCGACTGGTTCATGATTTCCTTTGTCCCTAAGATTGCACGGGACATTGCTATGGGAGCCTGTGTGACTGAAGAGCAAGCAATCGCGTGCGCTTAGTACCTGGACTTAGTTTACTCTTAGTCAGGTACCTTGTATGAGTATTTGCCGGACGCCCCGAGGCCCGGTACATCCAAGGCTCCACCAAAGCCATCTACCAATGGAGTTATTAGCTCTGTGAACCCGGCCTCTAAAAAATCATCGTCAAACCCTGGGAAGCAAAAGTCAGGTGCTTCTAACAAAAGCACTTCTCAGGGTGGTTCAAATTCTAGTACTACTTCCGAGGTCAACGTCGTCCAGTCCACCACGACAGGTAAGGCCTCGAAAGGAAAGAAAAAGGGGAAAGGGAAAAATAAATCTGAGCAACCTAAATAGGAACCCTCCAAACCTCCAGCCAAGGAAGGAGCTAAGCGCAAACCCAAATATCCTTGCCTTATTTGTGAGGAGGATCACTATATTAAGGACAGCCCCAGGCGGTCTGAAGTTAGTCGTTTGTTAAAAGGTGCTCCTGGGGTTCCCGTGATTCTTAAAGAGCCTTTTCCCTCTCAGCAAACTCAAATGGTGGCTGATCCGTCTTCTTCTCCCTTCGATTCCCAAGTCTTCATGGCCGGATCTATTCCCGTTCATGTAACGACTCGAGCAAAGGAGTATCCGTCGTCCGCCGGGAAGGAGCCCGAGGTTCCCTCAAGTGCTCCTTCGTCC
>APFE030378764.1:0-19076 GCA_000404065.3 Pinus taeda | reverse complement strand
CTCTCATCTGATCAATGAGCAGGGAAATGAAGTTAGGGACCATAGTAGTACTGATGGATGCATCGTTGTATCTACCGTACTCCCTACGCTAGGATGACCTCCATTGATCTGGGATCAATGATAATAGTCTGGGACTAGTGGTAGGAGTGGTACATTCTATGACACTGACTTCGGGTCGGTTGTTACTGGTCTAGGACTAGTGGTACGCACTCTGAGACTGACTTTGAGTCAGTGGAGGATGTTACTGGTCTGGGACCAGTGGTAGGAGTTGTAGTCACTATGACGTTGACTTTGGGTTGGTTGAGACTGGTCTAGGACCAGTGGTACATACTCCGAGGCTGATTTCAAGTCAGTATGATACATCCTTGATCATTTCTTCTTCTTCATAATTGAAACAAAAGCAGAGCAGAACAAAACAAAGCAAAGCCGAGCAGAACAGAGCAGAGCCATACAAATCAGTACAGGGCAGAACAAGACAAAGCAGAACAGGCAGAATAGAGCAGAGAAGGGCAAGGGTCAGGCTGTACAGGGCAGTGTATTTGATGGATGAATAGTAGCGATCGACAGACAGATTGCAGATGAAGTTCTCCCTAGTTGAGAGGGAGTGTTAAAAATGGCAACTAGGGCCAAACTTCACGTTGGTCATCTTATTCATGGCTGATAATATGTTCATCAGATTCCTCTTGTCGAGAGGTGTAGGATTGATCTAAAGATCATCCGATTCCGATAAGTATTCATGGAGATATGAATTTATTTTGATTATGGAATTATTATCAAGCTGACCTACAACTCATGTAGGCTTAGAAACCCAACAGTCGCATCTATTCAAACATCAACAGTTGTGTATGTTGAAATTTGGTACCGGAGGACAGGTGGATCCCTAAGGCTTTGATCTTTGGCCTAGGGAAAAGTGTCCAAAAGAATTTAATTTTTTTCCTACAGTGACTTTATAATTTTTATATAGTCAAATCTAATTTAAAAGTGACTTTAAGTGATACAGTTGCTAAAATCTAATTTTAAAGTGACTTTAATAAAGTCAATGTAAAATTAGAAAGGAAAAGTGACTTTGGAAATAAATGACTAAGTGGGTCTTTATTAAAGTGGGGTGAATTAAAAAATAGAAAGTGAGATTTAAATGAGCATTTAATCTCACCCCTAGATCTCAATCTATTTCAGCCATTGGATTTAGGGATCACCCAAAAGTCATTTAGGGTTAGATTAAAGGAGGAAAAGGAGGAAAAGGTCATTCATTCTTTCATGAGCAGATTGAGAGAAGGAGAGCAAGAGAGCAAGAGAGATTTCTGGACAGGGAGGAGAAGGAGACAACAGCTTGGCACACATTCCAAGGCAACAATTTAGCAAATCCGTACAACGGAGTTAGCACATAGTGAAAGGCAGATTTTGGCACAATTTTCTAGAAGTCCATACAATTGTTTGCACAGAAATTGAGGAGTAGTTTGCTGGCACATTTTCCAAGGAAGGTCGTACAACAAGTGGCTATACTTGGGCACACAAATTGAGGCAAATCTGTACAACATATTCCTGGGTTTTTTCCTTGCACGCAAATCGAGGTCCGTACAGTGTATTTATGGCAGCTTGGCATGCATTTCTAGGCAGGCCGTACAACAACATTTAAGGCTGAAAGTGGGCACGAAAATCGAGGAGGCCGTACAACATTTATTGTTGTCCTGTTTCGTTGTTTGCAAATAATTTCCAGTTGGCTATGAGGCATGGAAAATGAGATAAGTTGTAAAAGTTTGCTTGTTGATTTTTGTTGAATATTTCTCACTGTAAAAAGCATTTTTAGAAATAAGAAAGAGCTCTCGAACTGGTTTTCTTCAAGAGTTGTAGGGGGTTCTTCCAGGGTCATCTTGACCAAAAATCACTGTGTTTAAATGTATTAAATGGCTGTTTGTACCTGCTGATTTTTTATTTCTGCGTTTTCCAGCACTGTAAAATTTCCAAAATTTGTGTTTTTAGAAAAATTTATCTTTTTAGTTGTTGAATGTATGGATATGGGAAAGGGCATTTAACTATTTTGGAGAAAAAAGGTGAAACTGAAAACCGGGGTGGGAAATGAGAAATTTTTACAGTGTATAAATACAGGAGGACTTTTCCTCATTTGCACTCACTCATCTCATCACATCTCTCTCTCTCTACTGCGTAGAAAAGAGTCTCTTCTCTATTGTGCAGAAAAGGGTCTCTCTCTCACACATGTGAAGCCCGAAGCTGCTGAAACTGAAGCTGCAACTGCAGATCCAAACTTTGACCAGCATGGACCATCAAAACTCCTCTTCTGATCTGCACTATAGGTTCATCTGAACCTCCTCTGAGGGCTGCAAATTTTGGTGGTGGAATCAAGTCGATTTGACGGACAGTTTGTGAGATATCGACTGCCCTAGTTTGAAGGAAGCTGCTAAAACTGACGCTGCAACTGCAGATCCAAAGTTTGACCAATGTAGACCATCAAACCTCCTCTTCTGATCTGCTCTGTAGGTTCATCTGGACCTCCTCTGAAGGCCACAACTTTTGGTGGTGGAATCAAGTCGATCCGACGGACGGTTTGTGAGATTTCCACTGCCCTAGTTTTGATGATGAAGCCGCTAATGCTGATGTTGCTGATCTAGGGTTTGCTACTGCTGATATAAAATAGATTTATTGTACTATTTCTCTCTGCTGAATTATTGAAGATAAAAGAGGATTTGATCAAAGGGTTTCCCCACACATTGTGGGGTTTGTCCCTGGCTAGCCGCCACATCTTGTGTCTCTTGTCTTGGCTTGTTTTCTGTCGATCATTTAATGTTCTATCTGCACTTTACTTTATGTACATGTGATTGCAAATCTGTGGAATATAATAAGAAAAGAAGTAAACTATTATAAGCATAAAACATATGATAATTTAACAAAAACCAACACGCTGAGCCAAGATCAAGGCTCTGATACAACTGTGATGTCCCATACGAAGAAAATTTGGAACGTTCCCTTTCACATAAAATTTCTACTCATAAACATAAGATTTCCATGTAAAATATCATATAAAAAGCATGCAATTCTATAACACGATAAGCAGAAACAATCTCAGCTTTATTATAATATATGAACTGGGTTTTTACATGCTAGAATAGCAAAATCGATGAGATAGCTAGCCTCAATAGATCTACAATAATACCACAATAGGCCTCCTGAAACAAACTAAAAACCAAATAGCTACAACCTGTGAACGCGAAATGGATTCACCAAGGGAATAGATGGGTGCTCGCCCACTCTCACTGAATCACCTGAGGGTTTCCATCTTGGGGCTACTGCTGCAGTAGAGAACTAGGTTCTCAACCTCTCATGCAAGAAACCATACCAAATCCAAGATGTCCTCCAATGGTCTCCGCCTCCTCTTTTATAGATTTGATGGACTCCTCTAGAACCTTCTATTTTATTATTATTTTAATCATGGAGCATGTTCCTCTCTTTTATTTCAATTAAAATATTCTTTTTAATGCAGGAAAATGGTAAATTAGCCACCATGTCTCCTTAGGTCACTGAAAATCATATCTAACCATCCCATCCTGTATATCTTCTCGTTCCGGTTCCAACGAGCTATTACGCTGAGGTGTTCTGCCACGTATTCCTCCCTGAATACCACCTTAAGCATAATTAATTGAGTCAAGCCCACTAATAACTCAATTTTCTGAAAGTTGTCGGAATGCACCGGAACAAAAGGAAAATTGTGTGGATGATGAAATATACCAAGCAAATGCCATCATAACTCATAGAAACTCCTCAAAATTCCATCGGGACCCCCGAAAACATAAACTTCTCCATTGGCTTGGCCATCCCCTGCCCTGGAAATCCATCTTGGTTGTATTATGAAGAAGAATAAAAATGGGAATATGACAGTAATGTCTGTCAAAGATAGTACTACAGGCCACCGGGAAAGTGCATTTGCTACTATGTTGTGCTTGCCCTTGATGTACTCAATCTCAAAGTCATAGGCCTAGATCTTGCTCACCCACTTCTACTGCTTCTCCTCCAATGACTACTGCTCCAGGAAAGATCGAATACTGTTGTGGTCAGTCTTCACCTTGAAATGATTGCCCACCAGATACTGTTTGAACTTGGCTAGTGCATGCATCATGGACACCATCTCCTTGTCATAGACAGAGTACAACTACTCTGGGGTAGCAGTTTCCTGCTCTCAAATGCAATAGGATGGCCTCCCTACGTCAACACAGCCCCAACACCCTCACTGGAAGCATCACACTCTAGCACAAATGGTCGTTTGAAGTTTGGTTAAGGCAAAACAGGACATCTGCTCATAACCTTCTTGAGGTTCTTAAAGGCCTCCTGTGCCACTTGTGTCCACTCAAAAGCCCCCCTTTTCATCAAATTTGTGAGGGGTATTGCAAGCTATGAGAATCCCCTCATAAACCTCCTGTAGTATGTGCAAATGCCCAAGAACCCTCTCAACTCTGTCACATTCTTGGGTGTGGGCCAATCCAAGATGGCCCTGATCTTCTCGTGGTGTACCTTCACTTCGTTCTCCCCAATCACATGCCCAAGGTATAACATCTCTGTTAGTCAAAATTCACATTTGGACATCTTCGCATACAACTGCTGCTCCTCTAGTATGCGAAGTACTACCCCAAATGTTGAATTTGCTCCTCCTAAGTCCAATTGTAGATGAGTATGTCGTCGAAGAAAACTAGGACAAATCGCCTCAACTACACACGAAACACGTGGTTCATACATGACTGGAATATTGTTGGAGCGTTGGTTAGCCCAAAGGTCATCACCAAGAGCTCGAAATGTCCATAATGGCAACGAAAGGCAGTCTTAGGGATGACTTTCTCCCTCACTCGGATCTGATGATACCCCGAGCGCAGATCTATCTTAGCGACGTATTTCACTCCTCTAAGCTCATCCATCACCTCATCAATGTGCGGGATGGGATATCGGTTTTTTAGTGTCTTCTTATTGAGGGCCCTATAGTCAATGCACATGCGTAGTGTCCCATCCTTCTTCTTCACCAACACCACGAAGGAAGCGAAGGGACTCGAGCTAGTTTTGATGTGCCCCAACCTCAACAGCTCCTGGATGGCCAGTCTATCTCATCCTGATAGGCCTTTGGGTGCCTATACGAAGTAGTGATGATTGTGTTCACCCCATCCTCCAACTCAATAGTGTGCTCGAACCCACAATCCGATGGTCTGCTTGGTGGGATCTCCCCAAAAACCCCCTGGTGCCTCTCTAACAAGGCCAATATGTCTAGATGCATAGGTTGTGTCGGAGCTCTTGTTTATGAGATTCTCAGCTCGATTGCCCACTATATGTGCCCATGTCGTAGATCTACCTCCATCCGGTCAGATGAAATTGTTTGTGGTGGGTAAGAGTGAATCCTCCTCAATAATACTAGCTTCCCATCTGGTCCCATAAACTCCATCTCTATCTTCTGCCAGTCAATGGTGATCCTCCCCAATGAGTACAACCACAAGACACCCAACACCATGATGGTGTCTGGGACATCAACTACAAAAAATTGATCAGTTAGCGAGTAGCTCCCCATCCTCATATGAACCATGCATGACATTCAGAAAATTGTTTAACGCATATATGAATCCACACTCACCACAACAACCATAAGTAGCTGATAGTCAGAGTTCGAGCCTCTCTCACCCCACTAGAAATTTCAAACATTTGACTAGAATTATCACAAAGTAGAAAAGAGCCAACACACATGCAAATTCTTGATGTTGCAGCAGCTCATGGGATAGAAGATTGGAAAATTCAATGCTTCAACAAAACTCATGGAATTCAAGCTTCAATTCCTACGCACAGGAGGAGACTTAAACACACTGTCAAACACACAGAACAATGCAGAGAATAATGATGGGGATAGAGGAAAATAGCAAGGAATCAAAGACAAATTTTGTGTCAAGGGAGAGAGGGGTAATAGGAGAAGAGAACTAAATTTGGGATCTGTGCTATGATACCATGTCAGGCCAAGAGTGTAAATCCATGAACAAATTATGTTTTTGCATTAAGCGAGAACATGGATATATACAAGGAGAGGGAGACTATTGGGATTCATTTCCCAATGTCTCTTCATCTTCTAATTTCCTTTATATTGCTATTTACAAGATTTACATGGATTTTCCTAATCCCAAAGATTAGGTGTCAACAGTGTCTTGCTTGTGGCCATGATATGCTTTTAATTTTGGTTTAGCTGCATCAACCTTCATGGCAACATTTTTGGGCCTAACCTAGATATGTGAACAGGGGGAGGGGGTGTGCCAGTGCCTTGTAGACCCAGTGGTCATGTGGACCTAGAGAAGGAAAGTAATGAAATAGGGCTTGTAATGTGTGGAGGGGAGTGAAAAATGTGGAATGGGAAAACAGGACCATGCTACAAAAATTAGGGTTTCCCGTTTCCCAAGTAGTGCCCTTTCTAAAGCCATAGGGAAATAGGAGAGATCCCACGAGGCTAGGATTGAGGATTAACCCCCCATTTTAGGCGAGGGAACAAAACCATGGTCAAATCCCTTCCTTATTTCAGGTCACCCAATAATACATGCCTAAATGAAAAACGACCAGAAGTACCCGATTGCACAATGAAAAACATACCTTTTGGGTTGGATTTCCCACATAACGTATGTTCTAGATAGATGGGTGAGGAAACATACAACTGATGTAGGGAGCGGAGATGAAGTGGCACATCACGCCAGCTATGGGTGGCTCTCAAGGGCTGCTGGCTGCTGGCTGGAAGGAAGATGCATAGGAGAAAAGCTCTCCTAGGGGTACCCATTTTTGGTGGGTAACAGACCCTAGGGGGATTAGCCCTCCAATTTAAGCAATTGCTATTTCAAATTGCTGTACCTTTATATTTTATTGCATAAATCTGTTTCCGCATTGTTATTTCACTAATATTTTATAGCCCTACCTTTATCACCTATCGATACTTGATCCTAGTGTGTTTTCACACTCTCAAGTGGTTCGAAGAACACTCGAAACTTCTGTTTCCTGTAGATTTTTGTCATTCACATGTGCTGAAAGGGTAGGACAGCAGCAAGCTTGTCATCTTTTAGGTCACATAATCAGGATGAATTCAGAGAAAGATAATCTTTCTTGGTGTATGGCCCCTTACCTCAACTCGTGCCATCAAAGGTAGTATTTATTTGAGGTATTTCACTATTTCTCAAGTGCTGATTTGTATTTTCTGCATTATTTACTCACATATTAGATTTAACACTTGTGTTTAATTAACTCCTAGCCTTCATCTTACATAAGGTTCCTAGGCACTGGTCTATTAACTTGTTGATGAAACAATCAAGGTATTGGAATACTCCACGTGGCATTCTAGGAGTTGATAATAAAGTGAAAGGAGATTCTGTTGAGTTGACAATGGGTACATCTCTTCTGTGCTTTCTGCTTAACGCCTTCATTAGATCTTGCAGAGGCTGCTAATTCAAGTGGTAACAATTCCCAAATTGGGGAGGGAGAAAGACAAAAGTCTGAGTTCTATAGGATTTGCCATAGAGAGTGAGAAGAATAGCCAACAATGTATCCAAATGAGGATGAAGTGGTGAAGCGTTGAGGAGATTCCAAACATATCAACAAGGTAGGTGCCAAAATAGATGTCCATATCGAGTGAGAATATCTCAAGCATATTTGAGAGAGGAAAATACCACAATCTAAAAAATCCTTCAATAGCCTACTACATTACGAATAAATGGGTATGGTACCATAAATCTATTGGGCTCTGGTGCTCATTATGTTTGTCTTGATGCAATGGAAATAATTGTGATGGGACTCCCTAACAAAGTTTAGATTATAGTATGATTTGAGTTGAAGAATGCCAAGATTCTTGTAGCCCGCTCCCTTCCAAGCCACTAAAGCTAAAATCATGGGATTGGAACTATAGAAGTGCTCCACCCCCATGTAGACCCATAATTTTCTTTTGGATTCAAGAGTTCCTGTATTAGCCATTTTCATTTTCTGTGAAGTGTAGATGCCGTTTAACTTGAAATAAGGAGGCTTGGTGGAAGGCTTTTAGGAGAAGCATCACCCTTTGAAGAATGCTTTCCTTGCTGAGGAGAGGAGGGGACAAGATCTAGTTTCAAAGAATTTATTGTAACGGACAAGTCTTTCATGATAATGGCCTCAAGTTGGAAAAATCTCTAAAGAATTCCTATTCCTTGATAAGTTGCTAGAACCTCTACTTCCTTGTTGGTACAGTATAGTATCCCCCATGGAAACTCGAGCTTCTAGTGTCCTTCAATATTGGTGATGATCCCTCTTGCTTCTACCACCCCATTAAATATGCAACTTTCATATGTGATAATGGATCCTATTTTCACCTACTTGAGTTGGATTGTTATATGCTTCATGTTTCAATCTTAATATAAATTTGCATTTGACTGCATAAACCTACAACACTTGAGCCATTTTATGGTCATCCTAAATGGATTAAGTATATTATCTCATTAGATTTGAAAAGATTTATTATGGCATAAGGAGCAAACTATTTGATTTTATTGATGTACAAATATGATGTATATCCAAAATGCTTTTGGAAGATAAATGCATTCCATAAACGTAATTAAAGTACTAACTCTTACCAGAGTGATTTATTAGATACGAATTATTATCTATGCCATTTGTTACCTTAGGTCATTCTCATGCTTTTTATTACGTTTTGTTATAAACATAAAAGGTCTGTAATCCACTTTGGTTCCATGAACTTTATTACCTTTATGCATTACTCAATATGTATATTCAAGGATTCTTTGTTGCTAGCTTCATTCGACTCTTGGACGCAGCTGATAATGAAATTTGGTAGTGTTTGGGGGATTGGTTGATTAATTTGCTTTGATTTGTAGCATTTCACCCCTCTTCCACTTCAGGGTTGCATTCCCATGATGTGTAGGTTTTTCTTGTACCTTCAGCTTTAGTTTTTTTTCTATTGTATCGTATCCTTGGGAGATGCATTTTGCACTACCCTCATCACTATTTTTGTATCCTATACTTTCTAGTCCCGTTAACCTATTTAGTCATTAGTGGATATTAATTTAATTTCTGTTTCAATTCATTTTCTTTACTTTTTCTCCACACTTTGCAGGGCACTTCTTATTGACAAATCTTCTCTTAGGCAAGCTAAAGGTGACTGCTAAAGAGACAGGAATTGAGGGGAGAATTATCAATGTTGCATCTCAAGGTCATAGCGGGACATATCAAGAGGGTATTCGCTTGGATAAAATCAATGACCAATTAGGGTCAGTTTTACTCTCTGTTCAGTGTGTTCTGCTATACAGTATTTTGGTAATCTTATGAAAATATTTTACCCGTCATTAGCTTGTATATTCAGACTCGATTTAGAACACCTTTGCCAAGGTTGGATGTTATGTAAGCCTTTTTCTTCATTTCTTAGCAGCTTCAAGCCCTATTTAGCCTATGGTCAGTCAAAGCTTGCAAATATCTTGCATGCAAATGAGCTTGCAAGGCATCTTAAGGTAATTTCAACTGATACTTGCATTTGAATTCAGTTATTTGAAGGATGAAAATGACACTCAAATCTTTTCTTTATTATTCAGGAGGAAGGAGCCAATGTAACAGCCAATTCTTTACATCCAGGAGTAATAACTACTAATATTACACGTTACTGGAAAGCACTAGGTAAGAAAGTTTATTTTTATTTTTCCCTGTCATTCTTTTGTTTTTTCATATGGAACCTGCAACAGGTGATTGCCTACTCACGTTGAGGTTTTGTATTTGTCACCATTTCTTCCCTAAAATTGCTATATATGAGAATTGACACACACCCCCTCCAAAAAAAAAGTTGCATTTTCCTTGTATGTTCTATTTCCGATTTACAATAATAAAAAGCTAATGGTTTGAATTCTCAGACTCACATTTATGCTATCTTGCAGCTCTTCCTATGGCTATGGGGAAGTTTATGTTAAAAAGCACATCACAAGTAAGTTGCTTGTACAAATTTCATTCTTGCTCATTTCTGACATTTTCAAGTGTTCTGATCTGAAATTCTTTAATCAATGCAAGACAAGTTGCATTCTGAAAATCTATTAGTTCAAAAGAATCTGTAGAATTCTGCTTGTTTGTCTATCAAGGACCAATATTCTGAAAACAGCCAGATCTCTTCAAGGCAATTAATCCATTTTCCTAGATGTCTTTCACAGGTGAGCTTATTGGTTACCTAGTTTGATTAATTTTCCTACAATCTGTGTGCTGTTTTTCATGTATGTGCTGCATTTCCATTATTTGTTGGTATATTTGACCTAAATAGTGTTGAGATCATGTGGTCACTCTTCACTTGAGGCCACATGTCAATCCATTGTGTTGATTATAGCTTTATGGAGCCAACATATGGGTATTGTTGTCGCCTAAGATGTGTGCCTAAATATGGAAAAAAAATTTAACCCCACAAGGTGTAGTCTTTAAGGTGCAACGCTTAGAGAAGGGTCTGTCACCTATTCCCAACTCTCTCCATTTTAGTTCTCTCCTAGCTAAGCTATGGGGGGTAGTCCCTAAATATGATTAATGAAGGAAAACTTGTTGAAGACAAGAAGCCTGGGACAAAGGGGGAGGAAATTACCACTCAATATAACTTGAATCTAAAGTTTAATTAGCAAGTATGAATATTAATGGGCAAATATTAATGAGATATATTCTATTAAATCAATGTGGCATCCACTAAGATAAAATATGAGAGACTAGTGCCTTATAAACAATGCTCAAAGATAAATTATAATACTTGCAAAATAAAAATGATTTTTCAAGTTACAAGATTGGCAATGCTGCAACAAGAGTTAGTAAAATAAAACTCCCAAGAGATTAATGCACAATTTAGAAATAGGAGCGACAAATGAAAGTAAAACTCGCAAGGTAGATACAAATTGTACCTCAAAGAGATGCTCAAACAAGATATGACAATGAAGGATGATTACATGAGCAATAAAATAAATAAGTGCAAGGGAATGAGATGCTTGCAAGTAAGAAGAAATGGCTCACAATGTAAATGACACAATAACCAATGCAAAGATGAGAGAATGTTATGTGAGTGTGTGAGATCAAGTGGTCTTGGTAGATTTTAATTACATGCCTATTCTATGGTGATACTTCCCCTCAATTTCTCAAAACATAGTAAGGATTGAGGTGAACTGCAAGAAGGCTAGGACAAGAAGGCGCTTAGTCCATCATTTACGATACCTGTCTAGGCTCCTTGACAGCCCACGTGCCTTCATTCCTACAAGGGCTCGACCACAAGAGAATTGTGAGGTCATGTGTTTTGACCTTTGCTTCAAACTCAAACTTATCAAATTGAATGAAAGTGAGGGAAGTTGGTCCTCAAATTTCTATCAACCAAGCTTATACTTGGAGGTAAATTTTAGAGATGCAAATCTAGATGTGGATCTAAAATGCAAATTGGATATGAAAGTTAATACAATGCTTCAATGGGATATAATTCGAACACAATGCTTCAAAGAGAGAAATATCTTAAGATTTATCAATATACCAATCCACTTATGATCAAGGTTATTATAAGCATTTTGAGCACAAAATTATAATGAGATTAGCTTATAATAATGATCAATGAAGCAAGTAAAAAATTTCTCAATGAAACAAAGTGAATTAAAGAGATGTCAATAATACACATGCTTCAATAGAAATCAAGGCGCTTAAATGTTAACTTAAAAGTTAAGAGTGTTCAGTGACCAATAGAGCAAATGCAAATTATGCAATGAAGCACAAATAGACAATTAGAATGATGGCAGATGAGATTGCTAATTAAATCAAATATTTAGAGAGATTAGAAAATTAAAAAGATTACTTTAATCTAAAATACAATTGAGATCAAGATAAGAACTACTCAGATGCAAGTTAGATTAAGCAATTATCAAACTAAACTGGACCTAAGAATTAGAGAAGCTATACTAATCTAGCTAGTTAGTGAAAAGCAAATCATGAAAATCTCCTACCAAATGAGGAGAATGGATACTGTTACTGCTCAAACTAGCTGGGGTCCTAAGAGGAGATCCTATAGAGAAATTACTACTTCAAGGGAAACAATGGAGTGCTAGCCCACTGTCATCTCAACTAAGGCTCCCTGCTATCTACGGACTTTCACCAATGGCAGGAGACCCACTATAAGGGGAATCATTAGATGAATGGATCAATAAGAGGGTAATGAGTGATTCCTAAGGCCAATTCACAAGAGAGACGCAATTATATGGATTTCTTGCTTGGGAAGCAAGGTGATATGCTCTCTAGGAAGGGCTAAGAGGATTCTTGAGGCTAGGGCTTGGGAATATATCTTGTAAAGATGATTCCTAGGCCTAAAAATCCTTATGGAGAAATGGCCTTTATGTGATCTTTGTGGAATTTGAGTTGTAAAGTTGTGGGACCACACGAGGCCAAGTGGACCCAGAATTAGGTTAAGGATATGGAGTTAATCAGCCAAGGGCTTGACCTAATTATGGAAGAGAAGAGGATCAAAGGAGAAATTTTCTTTTGAGAAATGAATGCAATGATCCAAATGAGAACACTAGCCAAGGGACACATAGGGCAAGAAAGGATCTTTGCGTTAGGGCTTTCTATATCTCAAGATCCCACCATCGAAATTTCTTGAAACTTGCAGGGCCTCTAGAGAAGACCCTAACATAGTTATGAACAAGAGATAAAAATATTTTAATGGCTACAACGGGAGAAAAATGATGCCCTAGGTGACCCATGGAGGCTAGGCCTAGAAAGAGAAGGAGAGGTGAGAGAAATATTCATTAAAGGTGACCACCTATGGAAGGATTAGTGCCTTATCCTTTGGGAGAGATGGAGTCAAGGAGAATTTATGGCTTGGAAGGGGTTTACCCAATCAAGGTGTTCAAGCAACTTCACATGTCAATAGGGCATTAGAACAATTAATTGAGATCTTTATACTTCAATATGAATTAATTGATGATTTATCAAGACATATTTTGACAAAATAATCTTTAGGAACATTCAACCATTCATACATGGCCCATGCAATGATGCAATGCTACAAAAGGTCAAAATTTCCACAATTTCGCATAGGAAAGCAATGAATTTTAGACTTGTATAGCGAAAATCTCAACAACATTCATGTGACAAAGTAAATAACAAGAATAAGCATGAAAAGATTACCTACATGTACAAATGAGTATATCCAATCATCATAATATGCCAATAATGAAACTCCAAGACAAGAGAAAAAGATCCAAACATCAAAATTCATCCATAACATCCAAACTTGTCCTCCAAAAGGGAATGCGAAATTCACAAGAGCTACTAAATCCCAATCCAAGTGATGATGATGAAAATGAAGCATCTCACTTCTATTTATACAATCACTAATGAGTTCGATTTGCCTAATTTGGCCTAATTGAGCCCCAAATAATAAAATAATGTGCAATAATAACATCCCTTGGTGACAAACCCACCAAGATATCTCAATAGCATAATAATAATCATCTCAAGAGGTTCAAATGATCAATAAAGTGAGTCGTTGGGCCTTTGAGGAGGCCTAATGAAGTCCTAAGTGTGCCATGATGTGAGAATGGACCTCAAACATAGTGGAAAAGGGGTTGGCCCCTTGTTTTCCAGGCAAATCCCTATGGTGCCCCCCAAGTGGATCGAAAATGCCTGTGAACCATCTGTGAGGGCTAGGATAATGACATAAGCCCTCATTTGGACCTCGATACATCTGCCAAGTGTATGGTGCAAGTGTGGAATTGACTAGGCATGGTGAACCAGGTGCACCATCCTCATCCAAAAAGGTGGAACACAATTAATCAAAGAGTGGTGTTGGGGATCCATGAAGTACTCTTTGCTATGGTGGAGGCCCATGGCTCTCAATGCTTACCTTACAAGTGCCAATGTGGCCCTTTGGAATTCTAGCACCCCGTATAGGGAGACCAAGCCCCAAATGGAGACCCACCTGCAATCTTGCATAAGATCCAATGCATCCCCTTGCCCTCAAATAAAATAAATCATTAGAATAATCGAGTAAAAGAGCTTACAAGTCATGTCATCAATGAGTTATTTTATGGTGGCATGCCCTTCCATAGTGGGCTTTTGGCATGTACAAGTGTCTCCAAGCTCAATAAGGGGGTTAATCAAGGACCCTATTAGGTGGTTTCAACCTTTAAAGGGGGTGACACGTCTATGGTACATCCCTCAAGTGGTAGGTGGAAAATGATATAGTAATGGAACAGAGTGGGGATCAGGGAATCATCCAAACCACATGTCATGGTACAAGGGAAGCTATAATAAGGGAAGCCCACACCTGGGTATATGAGTGTAGGAGAGATAAAATCATGGTACATGAGTTACCCCGACCTTTGTTTTTCCATCCTTCTTCATATGCCTTTTGCCTTTGATTGATTTTTCTTCATAACTGCTTGAGGCTCCAGGGGATGAGAGCATGTTGTGTAATGTATAGCAGTGGATACTCCCTTAAGGTGGGGTAGTTCATCACCTACCAAGGGTTGGGAAAATCATGGGATCCTAAACAATAGAGGGGGCTCATCTAAGACCCATAGGAACCAGGGTGATGGCTATGGATAAGGGTAGAGCTCATGTTTAGTTTTTTCTCATGTGCTAAATTTGTATGTCTAGACCATCTTTTGCATTTTGTGGTACATTTTCTGTTGAGAGTGGAAAATTATGCTTTTTCTTTTTTTGTAGTTGCACCAATCTCCTGACACCGTTCTAGGCCCCACCCAGGGTGTGGACAGGGGGAGGGGGAAGCTAACCCTATGTGGACCTTGTGGACACATGTCGACCCAGATGGAAGAAGAGATGAATGGGGCTAAAATGAGTGGAAGGGGGTGATGTATATGGTGTTGGGAGGCAGGACCACGCAACCAAAATCGGGATTTCCCATGTACTACCAACCCTCAAGCTAATGGCCAGTATAGGATATCCCATGGGACTAGGATGCAAGGCTAACCACAAAATCAGACAATGGAGACAAGAGTACAAAACTAGCTCACTCTTTTCGCCAAATTCCCCCATCAATCCAAACCTAAAAGTTCCCATGACAAGTAAGGAAGATTACTTAACTATACCAATGAAAATCCATACCTTCAAGGTCGGGAGGCCCACCTTCGAACATACAATCATAACAAATGGGCGAAGGCCCACATGGCTAGTTTAGGTGGTAGAGATAATGGCATATCAACCTATCTGGTGGCTGCAAGGGGCTGTTGGCTGCCGATTGAGGACCATCTAGGAGAAAAATTTTCTCCTATATACACTACCCTTAGGTGGTGGGTAACATATGGGTCCAACTGGGACATGAGCTCTCGAAGAGGTGCATAAAGCTACTGAAAGGGGAGGTCATGAGAACACCAAAAATCTCTTGGTACCTCAAACATGTTACTTGCACATATCAAAGACCAAGCACATGGGGCAACTTGTTTTTGTGGTGTCTTATTATCATCCATACTTAGTATTAGGCCATACAAATCAACAAGAAAGAAAAATGTAAATTTAATCAAAATGCAACTAATCTATAATGAAATATCATATGATGTTAGTTCTAATGAGAAAATGAGCATGCAATGCATGCTACCCAAACATGCATATGGTATAAGTTTAATATTAAGTGTAATCATAAATTTAGTGCATCCAACGTATCATCAGATTAATATAAATATGCCTATCTATATGATTACTTTGTTGATTTTGGGTAGCATTGGATGTGATCTAGCCATGAAAATTGGTAGAGAGGCTAAAGCACATGAGATCTCCAAGACCCAGAAATGGTTTGGATAGATTGTGCCCCGTTTGGGAGATATTAAAATAATTAATATTTTTAATGGAGTTCCTAAGTCTAAACTTAGGAAAAAAATATTAATAGGTATTAATATAAAACTAGGTTAGAAGGTTCCAAAAGTCATGGATCAAGCCAATTCTAATTTTAGTTGTTGATTAGAGATTTAATCTCGACCGTTGAAGGACCAACAGGAAAAGTATAAGAGGAGGCTTAAGGGTCAGTTGGAAGATACACCAGAGTGATCAGTCATTCGATTTGCTAGAGTAGGGTTGCTAAGCAAAGTCAAATCAATGATCAGCAACGAGGGGCAGTGAGTAGTGGACAAAGAGGCAGACAGTGCCAAGAGACCAGCGCGAAGGCAGAGAGCGAGAAGCAGCAACCAGAGCAGGCCACGTAGAACCCAATAGAGACAGCGCAGAGCCCAGACGGACTGTGTCATCCACGCAGAGAGCAGTTGGAGTGACGCAGAGGGTCCTAGAGGCTGCGCAGTGCCTCAGAGGGCTGACGCAGAGGCTAGAAGGGCCAACGCAGTGCTTCAGAGTTGTTGGAGAGGGTTTCGTGGGATAGGTTTTCTGAATACTTGTTTTTGAATAGAGAGGTATTGCTGCCAGTTATTTTTCTCTCTCGAGTGAGCCAGTTTGGAACGTAGTTGTACTCAAGGAAATATTGCATAATAAGAAACCCTCATAATAGCTGCATTGGTTTTCCCGCATTGGGTTTTTCTGGGGACATTTGTCCAAAAATAACAGTGTCACTTGTGTGTTTGTTTTCTTTCAGCTGATGATCTATAGATGTTGAGATTGTATTGTGTTTATTTCGTTATTTATATGTTTTAAATAACTTGTTCAAATTTAATAAGTAGAAGAAATAAACCAGAAGAATATAGATTAAATTTCTAATGGATAGACTTAGAAATTTCAACTTTGTATTAGAGCGTGGTTGTAGATCACAAGAGAGCTTAAGGTATTAGCGAAGCAAAGCATTTGTAGCAGAATCAGTTATCCCGAGTGACAGAAGTTGATCCTTGCAGAAGCAACAAAAGAAAGGTTGACACAAAGGGATTGCGTCATCAGTCTAGGCTAGAGAGAGGCTAGTGCAGAGGCTGAGGAGGGTAGAGAGAGGCTCACATAGAGACCAGGAGGGTTGACGCAGTTGGCTGAGGGAGCTGTTTTGCCAGTGCTGGGATTGCGCAGAGTCTAGAAGCTCAATCCTTCAATTGTTGGGCCATAGGAAGTTGTGGGAAGTTTTCGGGAGTGAAGTTGGTGGGGTACTATGGTCAGAACAGTACCTAACAGGGAAAAACCAAGGTAGAAGGAGTTGCTACCGAGACAGATTTCTAGCCAAGGAATCCGGATTAGTGTTGCAGGTGCACAAAATATCGAAGAGGTGCAACTTGACGATTGGCAGGAGGATTTCCAGAAGGAAAATCGGGACTCAAAGGGAGTCTAGCAGAGAACTTCTAGGTAGGAAGTAGAGAGACTCAGCAAGAGTCGAAAGGAGAACTTCCAGAGGGAAGTAGAGAGACTCGGAGGAGTCAACAGAAGAGGAGAGAGATGGCTGTGAATGGACTGAGGGATCAAGACAGGCTGGACGAGGCATCCAACTTTGTGGTCTGGAAGGCCAGGATCTTGTCCATTTTAGAAAGACATCGCATCAAGGGCTTTGCCTTGAGAACAATGGCTATCCCAGTTGACCTGACAACTAATGAGAAGTACGAGGAGGCAATGGCCAAGGAAAAATGCATCATACTTGATGGGGTCAAGGATCATGTGGTCCAACATATTGTTGAGAAGGAGGTGCAAAGGAATTGTGCGACACCTTGAAGGCGTTGTACCAGCATACTTTTATGCAGAGGAAGATGTTACTTGAGAATCAACTGCGGTCATACCAGATGCAAAAGGGGGAGCAAATAGATCTATTCCTCGGTCGATTGAAGGAGATCTGGGACTAGCTGATTTCCATAGGGGCCATGCCGGATGAGGAGATGATGGTAAGGACCGCACTTAACGTAGTCTTCGAGGAGTGGGAGACATTTGTCTAGACCATACTGGGCAAGGCAAATCTTCCAGATTGGGAAGAATTGTGGGTGGCTCTTCATCGAGAGGAGATCAAGCTATTGAGCAAGGCGGGAAGTAGCAGCAAAGGAGCCTGGATCAAGAAGGAAGAGGAAGAGGATGCAGCTCTGGCATCTGCGGGAGAGCAGGAGAAGAGGAAGAAGAAGGACCTCTCCAAGGTCAAGTGCTTCCACTGTGGGGAACTGGGTCATTGTGCGAACCAGTGTCCGAGGAAGAAGAACAAGGGAGAGGTGTCTGACTCTAAAGGAATGCCAACAAAGCCGAAGAAAGAAGTCGAGGAGGATGACGATTGTTCCATGAGTGCTCATGTACCTCTAGAGAAGAGGTGGGGAGACATTGGATTGTAGTTAGGTGGACTACAAGCGATGAGGGGCAGGATCCTTGAGGTACCCAACCTCTTCGATTATACCTTGCTATGGGAGCCCTGAAGAGAGAGTAGTAGGACTGGCGGATGTTGGTAGAGACGGATGCGGATGAGGCGGACGAGAGTGCTATAGTGCAGGAGTCCATGGGCAGCGCGAAGCTAGTAGGCTGCAACAGTGTGAGAGGCACGGATAATGTTGCACCAGTGCAGGATGGCACAATGAAGTGTGCAATGGTGTGAGATGCAGGGAGTTGTTACAGCAGTGCAGAGGTTAGTAGAGGAAGCACATGTTAGTGGTAGAGAGAGCTTTAACATCAGGATGTTTCTAGCCTGACAGGGATGTCAGTAGTTGGGTGGATCAGTTACTTACTTCTCAGTAATTGAGTTGCAGTGCATTAGCAGCTGGCAGTAGCACGATGCAGCTTGATGAGAGGGGGATGTAGTGCAGATGCAATGTTGGGAGGATGGACCAGTAGAAGCATGGATGCAAAGGGAGTTACCTTACGGATGAAGTATTGGCAGTCGCAGGGCCATGGGCAGCAGTATAGGATGCAGTAGTGCAGAGGATGTTGGGCAGGGAGGCCTAGCATCAACACATGTACTGCTGCCGGATAATCAGTGTGATGCTCAGTGCGGAGTATTATTATAGCACAGTCCTCGCTAATAGGGAGTGTTGATTTGGGGTAGCATCGGATGTGCTCTAGCCATGAAAATCGGTGGAGAAGCTAAACCACATGAGATCTCAAGGACCCAGAAATGGTTTGGACCAGTGATGCGGGGGAGCGCCCCCCCCCCCTTCGAACCCGCTCCCGAAGCGCGCTCCGGGCGGGAGCGGCTC
>APFE030378759.1:0-11119 GCA_000404065.3 Pinus taeda | reverse complement strand
ATCAAGTACATGTAAATTATACAGTCAGCTGTAATAACCAGATCAACAATAACATAACAGAACCCAGAACACCTTATCAACAAAAAAATTCAACCAACAGAAGATCTTAACACAGATATGTAGGTTTTCTTTTTACTGGCCTGCGTCGCTACGCACTTCACCCTCTGCCTCTCTGCGTATACCCGCCGAGTTCCTTCTGCTATACTGCGTGGCCACGCAATGCTCCTTTCACTGATCTGTGTACAGTACGCACCCAAATGTACTATCGTGCCACGTACTGCAAGGTAGGCACGCACCCAGAAGAACTAACGCGCCGCGTACTGTCACCGCAGGTACGCACCCAAAAACACTGTCGCGCCGCGTACTTAAACAGCAAGCACGCACCTGAAGCACTGACACGCTGCATACCCACGCACTTCACCTTTGTCGCCTCTGCGTACCCACGCGCTGCACCTTCATCTCTTCTGCGTACCCACGCACTGCCACCGTTGATCACCTGCGCACCTCTGATTAGGGCCAAAATACAGTCAGATACTCAGATCTGATCTTGCGCTCGAGAAATCACCCTTCACAGATTCACTTTCAACTTCTCTTCTATAGATCAAGCTTTTTAAACCGAGAACCCAATAGATCTGATCTTAAGATATTCAATACTTCAAAAGATGCTCAAGCCAAATGATCTCCTTAGATTTATATAGGCATGCTCTTCCTCAAATCAAGGATCATGGGGCTCAATAATAATATAAAATAAACAATACCATGGGCCAAAACCATGATAACAAAATACCGTCGGCTAAATACCATGAGAAACCCCACGTGTGGGCGCTTTACTGCCTTGAAGTGTGTGCAATGGGGTACGCACCCTATGAATGGGTAACCCGCATATTTGGACGCGGTCCCTGCACGATATACTTGCGGGTATGCACATCCTGAACTGTTCTCCTGCGTACTTCTTTATTTTCATAAAAAATGAGAGCCATGCCATGGGTGTTGCCATCAAGTACAACATCTGAAACATATAATCATATCAGAACCATAATGCCAACAGTACAAGCACAACCTATTGTATGTAACCTCAAATTACTCAGGTTGTAGTACAACAACCTCTTGTCTCTATGGCTCTGCCACAATCTTAGATTAGTGCTTCCTTAACCAGAACGACTTAGGCTCAAACAGGTGTTATGACTCTGCATCTTGGTCAATCATCCAGTATTGGGCAACATCAAATGGTTCAACAACCATGGTTGGTGCAATATCAACAACCCCAATTCCAGCAAGTTTACCGAGGACCTGAGCAACAAGGCACTTTAGGTAATGGACAACCATATTGTCAAAATGGTTATCAACAATTATTCCATACTGGTTATGTCCATCAACCTTATCAAAATTATTAGCATCAAATACATTATGCTGGTATGCAAAGACCCACTACTCAGGCGATCCCATCTTATCCTGGGTATGCTTCGCCAAACCTGAATCAACAGTTGCCCTTCGTAGCAACTCTAGAATTACCATATGTGAATCGGTTAACCAATGATCCAATTTCCTACGCACCTTGCTGGCTGGTGATTCCTCATAAACTTTTGTCATATATTCCTAAATTCAATGGAAATCTGGGTGAAGATCCATCGAATCACGTAATGACCTTTCATTTGTGGTGTACATCCAACACCCTCAATGATGATTCGATTAGGCTTCACCTTTTCCAACGAACGTTAACTAGTTTGGTAGAAAAATGGTACATCGAATTGCCTAGAGCATCATTTGATAACTTCAACACCCTTGCCACTACCTTTTTAACCCACTTTCAATTACCCATAAGGTATGAAACATGAACAGAACTCCTTACCAATTTATGTAGACGACCACCACTCACATATCTGATCATATTCATGAGTGGCAACAACGTTGTCGAATGGTAAAGACCTATGTTCCTAATCATCTTTTAGCTAAGTGGTTTATTAAGTCGTTATTACCTTTTATTCTAGAAGATGTGACGAAAGGAGGAGTTGTCACTGAAGAACAAGTCATTGCTCGTGCACGATAACTGGACTTGATTTATACTCAGTCTGGCATGCTCTATGAAAAAATTCCTGACGCTCCTAGATTGGAATTTTCCATTCTTCCCCCCCCAAACCAAACAGGGACTCTCATGCTGGCAATGTCGTGATTAGTATATCAAGTATGCAAATCGCAAAGGCTCAAACAGGTAAAGTCGTTGCAGTTTCTAGTCAAAAAACAAATGACAAGCTTCTTGCCTCGGAGGTTAGTGTCGTGTCATTTGAAAAGGGCAAAGAACCAAAGAAACTAGGGAGCAAGAAGAAAGGGAAAAACAAAAAGAAGAAATAGGAAGATTCGACTCCTGAAAAATATTCTGAGAACCCTCCTAGGAAACAAAAACCTCTTTATCCATGTTTAATATGTAATGACGAGCATTTCACGAGAGATTGTCCACATCAAGTTGAGATTGCAAAATTTTTAAAAACTTCAACTACATCAGTGATGTTGACTGATCCGTTTCCAAACCCAGAAACTAACTTGGTTGCTATAGATCATGCTTCCAAATCCCAAGTGCTTATGCTATCCATCTCGAAACAACAAAATGATTCTTTGATATCGACAAGGAATAAAGATTACGAGAATCCACAGTCATCGAACAACAAGGCTACAGATCAACCCAGAAGTTTGACAACAACTTTGCCAGAAGTTGTTCCGCCCATCATTCCTGAATTAACTATAAAGCCGCCTAAGGGAGTAGTACATAAATCGACATTTAATCCTCATGCCCGAGTAGCATAGAATTATAATATAGTGGAGGATCTGGCTCAATCACCATCTGCTATATTGACACTTAAGTACTACAAAATTACCCCTCCCAAAAGTAGGCTTTGTTATCAGCAATAGGTGGGATTGATCCAGCGGATTCCAATCTTGTGGCCTTTAACCATAAAGGATACGAACCTCAGTTACCGGCCCAACTCGCTTTCCTTATACAGGTAAAAACCCTCAACAAAATTGTTCATTGAACAATCATTGATGAGGGGGCATCTACCTGTATTATGTCAATGAGTTGCTAGAAAACTTTAGGCTCACGACCCTTGTCGTGATCATCGACGACATTAAAAGCATTTGATGGAAGAACATACACGCCGTATGGGATACTAAGTAACTTGCAAGTTGAACTGGGGGCAAGACAGTGTAAATCGAAGTCAAATTTATCAATGGAAACCTTGATTACAATATCCTACTGGGAAGGCCCTGGATTTATGCTATGGTTACTATTGTGTCAACATACTTTAGAAAGCTTGCATTTCCCTTCCAAGGTGTAATTATAATTGTTGACCAACTAACCTTTTTCCCCAACAGTTCACAAGCTACTAGAAGCATTCCATTGATCCATGGAAGTTCTCAAATGCTTCAAAATGTCGGAGTAGGTCTCCTAAAAGACCCTTCCTTAATGGGTACTTTTTCCCTCCTGCCTCCAAGTAATCTGGCGGCAGTGGCCATAGTAGAAACTTGTCATATGATATCTTCTACATCATCAAATATTAAGAAGAACTCTGACCATTTTGATACTATGGGTCATTGAGGATGGTTCTTATCTTGTGTCGACCCCATTACAAAATGAAACAAGGGTTATGAGGATGGTTCTTTTACTGTGTGAACCTCATTAAAAAATGAAACAACTCCCTTTCCAAATCAGGTCTTTGATTATGATCTCATAAAATCCAAGTCGAGTCTTTCAAATATCTCAAAGTTAAACCTTCATTTGAACCACCACATTGAATGCAATGAAGCTTGGGGGGCATGCACCTGGATTTTCATCATTATGCTGGCGGCATGCGAACTTATAAAAAGCATAGTTTTTCATTTTAAGCTTGTGTAAACATGAAACCGAAGCTGAGCATAGTTTCTTCCGATTCAAGCTCATTAAAAGATGAATCCACCCTCGGTAAATAACCTTTGTGATTTCCATTCTATCTGCCCTTCGAACTTTGGTTGTGTTCTTTCCATCACCTCCATCAGTTTGGTCAATCATACGCTTCAACTTGATTGTTTACCCTTTTGAGGAACAGCTATGTTGAGTGATTCTATTAGAAACCCTCTTCACACTACCATGTTTTGAGAAGTTCCAAACTTACCTGGAAAAAGTTGCTACCCGAAAACATCACTCGTTCCTCAAAAACTAATTTTTATTTAAACCCTTTTAAGACTCGTTAAATATGAAAAGATTGTCAAGCATTCCAGCTCGTTAAAGTGTTTGGAAATAATGAGTCTACTTTAAACTCTTTTCAAACTCGCTAAATATGAAAAGATTGTCGAGCAATTGGCCTCTCCAGCTCGCTAAAGTGATTGGAAGTTCCATCCCTCCTGTATTTTAATATTTTTGGACCTGAGGGATTATCACACAAAAAGATCGAGCGCTTGTCTTTCTCAGCTTGCTAAAGTGATCGGAAAAGTCATCCCTTTCATATTATTTTATATTTTTTCAGAATTAAGGGATTACACCATGAAAAAGGACTACTAGAGTTTCCTTTCCATCTCTTTTCAAACTCTCTAAACATGAAAACGACCGAGTTGTCTTTGTCGTTAAACTCGTTAAAGTAATAGTGACAAACTTGTCCATCCGGACAAGAGCGAGTTTCATTTCCACTAGGCTCACCAAAATAGAGCGACAGGTTTGCCTGAAGAGCAAATTATAGAACAAGCATATGTTATCCTCCTCAAGCTTGACAAAAATAAAGAGGTACTGGTCAGCAATGACTGGGGAAAAACGGAAGAAAACTTGAAGAACTTCATTGATAGCAGGTCGCTCTTGAACATGACACTTTCACTCCATCGCCATGATTGAGTCAGGTTGAGATATTCCATTCACCATCACCATTGGTCCTCCGTACCATCCATGGAGTTAATGCTACCGATCCATCACAGTGTCACTGATATGTTCAAGAGAAGTCGCTAAGAGAATTCACCAACCCAGCTAACGCCTCATCCACTACAATACCTTCACGCTCCATTTTTCATGACTGCCACCCTGAATACTGATCCATCACAGTGTCACCGATATGTTCAAGAGAATTCGCTCAGAGAATTCACCAACCCAGCTAATGCCTCATCAACTGCAATACCTTCACGCTCCATTTTTCATGACCGCCACCCTGAACCTTGTATCATCAGATCGTTTTCACCTCCAGAAAATCATTTGCTTCATTTCATGTCATAGATGTGGGATTCATTAAGGCCCTCCTATGATCAGTCACTTCTTGTCAACATCATCTCATTATCCAAGAAGTTGACTTAGGAACAACCCTTTCAGTACTTTGAAGCTTGCATGCCTCAATGGAAAGTTTCTCACTTCCGGCGACATGTTTACATCAATGGCCTTCGACCGAAATATTTTGCATGGTGTTCGATGTCAAGTCCTATATTCACACCACGTGAATTGTACTATAGTACCTTGAGGGTCATCATCATTATCGGTGATTCCTCTCGTGCCTACTAATAGCTTACATCATTGGCTGGTAATCAAGTGATGTCTTTCCATGTTTGACTTCAGGACATCTTTTCACATGGATCGACTTGTACATCAGGCGAAGATTGAGCGAGTTTGAAGACCCCGGATCTAGTTTCATCCATCCGAGCTGCGATATTTTCAGGAAAATAAAGACATCAAATGTACTCCATCACTGCACAGATGATCATCCAAGCTAAGGAATGATGGCTCTACAAGAATCATCAGTCTGCCACATAGATGGTTGTCTATCCTATGTACATGAAAATGAATTTATAAAGCTGAACATTGGGATGCCCACCTCAACTAGATCATGAAAATAATATGAAGATAATGTATTGTACTGTATTTTATACAGGTCACCTTCCAATTCGAAAAACCTCAGATCCTCATGATAAAGCATTTCCCCTGACATCAGAAGATTTATGAGCTCATTCTTTAGGGGGAAACTGTTATAGACATATTTGGGCACTGCAACCCCAATCACATATGTCAATAAACCAAGGACTCTCAAACCCCTAAAAGTGTTGTTTCAAACCCTAAAGGATCAAGGTCAAATGATTACATCATTTCCCTGAAGTTCTCCCTTAAAAACTACTCAGAACTAGTCAAAATTGGACCATACAGACTGCTCCATGCTGAGGGTGCAATGCATCTCACCTGTTACACACAAAGGGTGCAATGCATACTGAAAATCCCTTCTATAGGGTGTGATGAGCAAGAACAGACAAATGGCAGAGGTAGTTTGCTAGGTGGAAACTCAGAGAATCTTCTAGAAACTGCTCATATGACACTTGCCTCTCTGAATTCACTCAGGGATGAGTAAGAGATCATGAAATATCCAAGTGGAACCAAGAACTATCATTAAAATGACACTAATCAAAAACCCAGAAGTTGACTCACTTTTCTGCAAATATCTATAAATGGATCCCTCATCCCAGAGATCCAGAGGCTGGAATTTTGTATTTTGTAAGGAAGTGTTGTTGTTTTCTCTTTGAGACATTGTATTGTTGGGTGATTTTGCTTTTCATGAGGTGAAGAGGGCTTTCATGCTGGGAGGATAGCACTGGATCAGACAGTTGGGTTGTAATCCTCTCTTCTACTTCTATCAATAAAGTTATTTGATTTTTCCTCCATACGCTTGCTTATTTCTAAATCTTGTATTTGTGTATGCATTTGTATGGTCAATGTACATTTGATTCTACATTGTTTATGGTATCATAGATCTCTATGCTTTGATGGTATTTTGTTGCTTTTCCTCTACAGGTGTTCTTTGAAGTGGGACAAGTGAGAAAGTAGTGGTGAAAGCTCTATCAAAGGAGAGAGGAAACAAGCAAGGAGCCAAGCGAAAGACTGAGGTCAGTGCTCTCTGCTTCCCTCTTATCTATCATCCATAAAGGAAAACACAAGTTGCTTTGAATTGTTTATTTCTAAGATAGATACCCATCTTAGTGGGACTATCATATCAAATAGTGACACTAGTTTTCCCGGAAACACACCCGGGGAGGAAATTTTTTGGCTTTGTCATTGTTTTTGACAGTCGGATAGTTGAAATGAAATAACAAAATGCATGGCCGAAAGGGGAAAAAACAATAGCACGATGTATCCAAACCAACAGAAATGATTATGGAACATCACGGGCACGAGCGAACCACCTGACAGTGCGGCAAAATTACCAGAATTTGATTTCCATGATAGTTAGAAACAAAGCTCTCTAAGCTCATGTTTTTCTAGTTATGGCATCAAGTAGTTAGAATACAAAGGGGATAGATTAGGACATCTTGAGTCTCAGAGAGTTTGAGAGTATTGTAAAAGGCCTATAAATGGTTGAAAGTTCGAAGTAATAGGGGTTCAACTTTTGGAGACTGTGGATACTCTGTTCCTCCCAGCATCTCATCTTCATTCTAGTAATACAAGCTTTTTTTGTTGTTACATGTTCAATTGCCACCTTCTCCTCTATTCTAAGCTTGCACTTAAATAGGCTATTCATGTTTTCTTTTGTGTCTAATGCCAGATAACTATTATCTTATCTCTACATTGATAAATTAGATTTGCAAGCTTCCGTTTAATTTCTGTAGCTATCCATTCATATGTGTTTATGTATGTATCTATTGGTATAGTTAGGATTCTCCATCTATTCATTGAATTGATAAACTATTGAGCATTAGTGGTCAAAATCCTTGTCAAGCTGAGGGTGTTCATGCATGCCTTGAGTGAAAACAGAGTTTAAACAGTCATCTGACTTGATCCAAACCCCAATCCATTCTAATAGTTCAGAGAACGATATTGAAGATTTAAATGTTACCAGGCATCTCTGAGCTACAACCTAGGAGAGTTTCTTGGAGTGCTAACAGGTACTGATATGATTACCCATTTTGTTGAGGTAGCAAAAAATCAACCAATTTTGAAAAGTGGTAATGAAAAATACATATATTTGTTTTTTTGCATAGTTTTTGACACTTTAAATTTGTTTAAGTACATTAGTTTTTACAATGTGTTGTAGTGGCTACAACCACCCTTCAAAATTTTGCCTTAGATTCGTTTTGGAGCCTCTCTACCAACCATCCTTAGTAGCATGTCATGCACTATCAAGTACATAGGCTTTAGCTTATTTTAAGTGGATCAACAACTTGTGAATGTCAACTTGTTTGTGTCGCACCCACAGGCTATCATTCTAGACTTAGTCAATTTTCTGGCTGAGATATTCCCTATGAAAATTGCACAATTCTGGAGGGGGACTAGCCTTCCCTCTAGAAATTATGCAATCCTATTGGGTTACCTACTAGACTCCAGAATTGCACAATCTATCCAAGCAGCCCTCCCTCAGGAAATTGTGCAATCTAGCCCAACACTAGGCTTCTGATCAGCAATTGTGCAATTTTGGAAGGCAGTGACCTATTGATCTGAGAAATTATGCAATGCCTAAGGGACAACCAGCCCTGCTGAGCTCACAGACTATGTAAATCCCTTTCCTAGGCTTGCAGACCGCTGCATGTGCCTTTAGGTCGACTGGTACCCTCAGAGACTGAGCTATCCTAATTTGCATGCATTGGTTGCTTTTCTCGAAATAGCAAAAGGAAACATGAAAAAGACATCCCTAGATTTTAGGAATCTCTTTTAGCAGCTGGAGGTCACATGCAAAGATCATTTAGAAACCTCCTGCCAAGTGTCGTGTTTTCCTAGATTTGTGGCATGCACGTCATAACCTCGATCTTATCAAAACTCATTTACTGAATGTTGTAGAGCTCATCCCTCACATTGATCTTGAAGATATTACATCCCACATTGGATCTAGGAGTCTTTGGCACATTCAGCTCAGTTGTTTCAGGGAAAGTTTGATTTTCATGTCATGTGTTACATTGTTGTTTCTTTTTGTATTTCACTTTGTATGAGGGTTGTCTATATTGGTTTCAATGAATGCTTGTTGTCATTTTGATGCATGGTAGCTTGTAGAAGCATTGTTTCAATTTTTCTTTGCATCTCACTGTTGTTGCATGCATGACATTGTTTCTGCACTAACGGCCATCGCTACGGTGACTCGCTTCACACACATGATCGCTTTCCTGTTTTCTCAAATATTGCACTCACTGTTTGCATTTATGATCATTCACACTTACTTACACTTAGTCTCACCATGCATCCAAACCTTTTCATGTTTTCAGTCACCTTTCAGCAGGGCTCGGCTACCTTGACCCAAAACTTTCCTTACCTCGACAACAATGCATATTTCTAGAAGTGAAGGCTCAACCTTCCCTCCAGAAACTGTGCAAACCTAGCCAATACTAACCTCTAGGCTTGGTCTACGCAATTCTGGATGGTAGTGCCCTGCTAACCCAGAAAATTGTGCAATGCAGTCCCTGGGCTTACATGTCACTGCTAATTGAAATTGCACATTATGCAGTTTTAGTCCTCAGCATGCCAGACTGGTATGTGCATTGCACAGTTCTAGCAGTCAGTTAGCCTCCCAATAGCCTAGACTATGCCTTGCGTAGTTTTGGCAGTCAGTCTCCCAGCCTTCTGGTGAAAATTTCACAATCTTCACAGTCAGACACCCAGGTATGTTGCATGACAACCCTCCAACTTGTTTTGGTTTTCAACTAACAGATTTCTCACCATGAGTGTTGCTTTGTCTCTAGGTATCACAAGTGTTCGTCTGCCTCTCAACAGTATAGGTACAATGGCCTCCAAGAGAGCAGAGTCGAAGGACACCATTGAGAGTGCAACTAGAGATATAATTGAGCAAGTGTTTATGAGCTTGCCTATCTATGAAGACACCAAGCCATTCATAGACAAGGATATCAAGATGAAATGGCAGCAACATCACAGTGAGAAACGCCATCAGCATAAGCAAAGGGTAGTAGACCTGAGCATGACAAATGCAAGAGGAAGGTTGTCAACAATGCAGAGGTGGAGCAAAGCTGCAAGTTCAAACCAGATCCACTCATGATGAAACCAACTTTGGAGACTAAAGCTATGAGGTGACATCGTGACAAGGGGATCGCGCAAAGGCAGAGAGAGAAATAGAGAAGGAGCTGCATGAGCTGAAGTAAAAACTTAGAGAAGAACAGGATCTGCACATACGAGAGAAGAAAGCACAACAAGAACAAGTACAACAGGAGGCGCAACATGCAAAAACTGATGAAACGATGCCCATACAAGATATAGACCCATCCTAGTAGCTAACACAAAGCAAATAGAGTGACTAGTGCTTTCGATCACATGTGTGGGTGTTTAAGAGCATGGATGTCATTGTGCACATGAATTTGATCCCATTCGTTGGAAAACTCACTGAGGTGAAGACAAAGAACTAAGTCCGACTGGAGCTGGACATGTACTTTAACAAGTTGATGTGCATAGCCACCAGCACACACTTGGAGATCAGTGCAGACACTATGCAATAGTATGTTTTTGTTCTAGCTGCACTCAAGACTATCATGCACATGTTATTAGATGAGTTGGATAGAGGAGCCAAAGCAGTGTACTCGGATGCAATGGAGGCAAGAGTTCGCTTTCAGCAGGATGTCACCATTGATCATGCGGACACCATCACGACCTACCAAGCTTGGCATCAGCTCACCACCATCGTTCTTCCTGAGGATGTCAAAGATTTGATCTTCCCACAACTATCTGAGACTTAGTGATGTCTTGCATGTCCTACTCAAGACTATTTTGTCTCACATGTGTACATGTACAGATTATAATGTAACATCTTGTTAAAGTGAAAGACCAAGTGTCGATCGTTGAATGTAACAGCCATGTAGTAGTTGAAGAGTCATGAGGGTAGTTGAAAAGTCACAAAGGGGAATGACAAGGGTCACCTAACCCTTTTCTATTTATAGAACCTCATAACTCATTGTACGGGCTTTCGGGAGCCAAGATTCCTATAGGTATACCTTAGAGAAAGCTTAGATTATATTGTAACGAGCCTTGTTTTCTCCACAGTGCAGAGCTAGTATATCTCTTTGGAGGAGCAGGCGGCAATGAATGTAACGTTTCGTTGCCGGGTCTAGTAGTTGGACATGGTTGCATGTATGATTGGATTTCATGCAACACATTTCATGCATATGTTTGCTTACGCTAATGATATGTGTATTTGTTTGCTTACGC